>PVKA01030033.1:0-27712 GCA_004027165.1 Ctenomys sociabilis
CTTAGATCCATTTGTGTTTTATGATCTCCACCAAGCAGATCTGGCCTAGAACAAGGTCTTAGGTGCATTCCCAGTAGCAAGCAGGAATAAACCTTCCCTGAGAACCCTCCCATAACCACACCGGGCTATTCCACCAGATGCTATCCCCAAAATCTGATAGCTAAACCCAAGGAGTCCTCCAAAGCAAGCCACAGTGACAGGAAGAGCAGCAATGGCTCCTACTACCTTGGCTGTTCCTACTGGGTCTCCTACACTGTAGGGCTCTCCCCAGTGGACCCATGCACTGAAGCCCACTTTCCCTTTATACAAGCAAGATCTGACTCCAAAACCCTTTAGCCCCTACTCTGCCGTGCCCAAATCCTCAACCCTGGTGGATGTATCATTCCCCAGACTCTACTGCCCTCTTCCTCCCAAGGTTCCTCAGGCTCCAGTCTGTCCACACAGGCTGCTCAGTAGATCTCAGAAGCCCTTCTCGAGGAGCCAGGCTTTCAGTTGCTCATCAAAGTAGCCTTTGATCCGCAAGGTACCTGTCACCTCATTAACCTGGGTAACAGGTGTCTTCCCCAACAGTGGGCTCAAAAAATCTTCCACATCCTTCTGCAAGGCCTGGGGAAAGATGACAGATCAGGCATGTCAGTCTTTCTGGAAGACCCTGATCCCCCTTCCACACACACTTACCCAGATATCTCCCTCCACTTTCCGGATCACAGTCATCTGGCGGTTGCCATGTGTAAGGTCTTTGTAGACAGGGATATTGTGCATTCGGGAGCGCCGTACTATATAGGGCAGGTCGGGTGGGGGATCTGTGACAAGTAAGGACAGTGACAAGTCAACTCCTAGGCCTCATTCTAAAACTGAATTGTTAAAAAAACTGAATTGTTCAACCTAGAACTTAAGTCAGGGCCATGCCTCCCTGGATCTCTGGGTACCCCTTTGAAGCCAGTTGTTGCCCTTTTCCACTGGGTTAGCGAAGATGAGGTCAATTTCTGGAACAAACTTCCATATGTTGTGTTCAGTACTGTGTGTTTCATTTCCACTTTACTGAAACTGTAGCTGGAAGAAACTAAGTGACTAATTCAAGATCACACCAGGAGCGGACAACAGAGGCAAATTCAAACTCCAAGTTACTTGACTCCCAAGCTGTGTTCTAAATTATGGCAGTTTGGTGAGAGGAGGACCAGGCACTTAGGTCTTTTCTTTATGTTTCAATTTTTTTTTTTTTTTTTGGTAGAACCGGGATTGAACTCAGGCCCTTGCACTTGCCAGGGAAGTGCTTATTCTACTGAGCCACCTCCCCAGCCCTCCCGTCTCAATTTTTGCCATATGTGAGCCCCTAAGCAACACTGCAGCTGGATGATACCAGTGAAATTAAGGGCTCCACCCTTGGGCCCTTCTTTGGGCTTGAGACAATTTTAACCTTAAGGAAGCTCATTAAGTCTGAATCCATAGGGCAGGCTGACTACTAGGGAGGGAAATGCTCCCTGCAGCCTTTCTTTCTTTTTTATTTTTTAGGGAAGAGTCTACAGGGTGTTCAGGGTCTCACTACTAGATTGGACTCATAGTAATCCACCTGTTTACAGCCTTCCAAGAGCTGGGATTACAGGCCTGCGTCACCACACCCAGTCTCTCCCTGCAGCCATTCAACCATTCCCATTCCCAGCTCACCTCTAGGAGGCTGCCACCCACTAGGAGTGGGATAATGTTCATGCTTTGGTGGCTCTGGGATCCTGGTGGGAGGTAGCAGGCGTTCCACAAACTGGAACTCATCAGTTGACTCTACAAAACCGCGATAATCTGGAGGTCCCTGCGTTTGGCTCTGAGGCAAAACAAACCAAGCGATTACCTCTCCACTGACTCACTCAACACAAGAGGAATTTAGTGGAGAAAGGAAATACTTAGGAAAATCGGCATAAATAAGACTTGTTAAAACAGCCGTGGTGGCGCACGCCTATAATCCCAACACCCAGGCAAGGATCCTTACGAGTTTTGAGACTAGCCTGGGCGACAAAGTGAGCTCAAGGCCAGCTTGAAAACAAGACTTGTTTTCCAGCGTGCAGCATGCAGGTGGCAATGGGAAAGACGTTCAAGCACTCAACAGTACGGGTGTCTCCGACTTTCTGTAGGGCTCAAATCACAAATTTTGGGGCCGGGGAGATGGCTCAATAGAATCAGCGCTTGCCTGGCAAGAGCAAGGGCCTGAGTTCAATGCCCGGTTCCAAAAAAAAAAAAAAAAATCACAAATTTTAACCAATCATAATTCCCCATTCAGGTGGATACGATGGGACCCAGGCCCGAAAGTCCATGTGTTGCTCCTGTCAGACCTAAACAGCTTTCCTGCTACACTCCACCCCTCACTTCTCTCCCAGCGCGCTCCGGCGTCTGCCACCTTTCCCAATCATCGTTCTATCTCAGGCAAGACACCGATTAGGAAAACTAAGACCCTCTATATAAATGCAGGTTTCATAGTTACAGTGACTAACAAGAGCGTCCACGGCCCGTTCTGCCACACCCCCTCCCCGCTCCAAGCTCAGCACTCTCACCAACTGCCGCAGCCCGTAACCCCAACCGATGCCTGTTCTCCAGGATCGGACAGAAGAACAGCGAAGAGCCACCGCCATCTTGGACTGCTCCAGACGCTGGCATTCTGCGCGCGCAACCGCCTTGGTCCCGCCCATTCCTGCGTGCGCCGCCCAAAACCGAATGACGCCTCGAGAAATGGGTTAGGGCGGGATTAGGGCGGTGTAGGGTGGGCGAGTTAGCGCGGCAGCAATAAAAGAAGACCGTGCTCTGGCTCGCTCTGTAGTGACGTGACGCGCAGTGGGCGGTGAGGACGTGCGCGCTCTCGCTTCTTCCTTTCTGGACTCCATCTTCGCGGTAGTGGTGTGTGGTTCAGCCGTTCAGGTAAGATTTAGACGGCGGGTGGATTTGGAGGGCTTGGTAGCATTCTGGCCGCTTGGTCAGAGACTGCGGAAGATCCAGGCACAGGATCTCTGCGGCCTGCCTCCGGTCCCCAGCCGGATTCCCCAGCAGCTCTGCTTGTCCCACGTGAGGCACCGCGGCTGGCTCCATCGAGGGATCGTCTTCGATTTCCAGATCCCCTTTCTCAGAGTGTTCTTGCCTTGTTCTTAAAGCTGGCTTTCTTTCCCTAGTTGTCAACATGCAACTCTTTGTCCGCGCCCAGGACCTACATACCCTCGAAGTGACCGGCCAGGAGACGGTCGCCCAGATCAAGGTAAGGCTGCGTGGCGCTCCCCGTGTTCCGGCCTCTTGAGTTACTAGTGTTCCACAAAGACAAGACCCTTACAAGACTTTTTTTCCCCCTTCGTAGGCTCGTGTGGCGTCACTGGAAGGCATCGCACCGGAAGATCAAGTTGTTCTCCTGGCAGGCCAGCCGTTGGAGGATGAAGCCACCTTAGGCCAGTGTGGAGTGGAAGCCCTGGCCACTCTAGAAGTAGCTGGTCGCATGCTTGGAGGTTAGAGTCTTTGTTTGTTGACTTTTTAAGACAATATCGTTGCTGGGATTGCAAGGGTGCACCGTCTCACCTGGCAGGAAGAGTGTTTTTTAAATGTCCTCACCTAATGGGTGTGTGGGTGTGGGATACAGCTTTAGCAGCTCTGACCTTTTTCATGGGGGGTTTGGCTGTGTAGACCAGGCTGGCCTGAGCCAAACCGGGGATTGAACTCAGGCCCTTGGGTCGCCTGGGAAGTGCAAGTGTTGTACCAAGTGGTTCTAGTTTCCCAACTAGATCCCCAAGGTGCTTTTCAGTTTTGTTAAAAAGTAAGGACGGGGCTGGGGAGATTGCCCAGCGGAATAAGCGCTTAATCCCCAGTTGCACCAAAAAAACAAAAAAAACAAGTACTGTCCCATTAGCCTTGGAGGCCAAATCAGCAAAACCATACAAGTTGAGCCAACCTAGGCAGTTTAATGACTGAGACGTCTCAAATTTTTTTTTTTTTAAAAGAGCTGGGGGTGGGGACTCAGTAGAAAGGTCCTGGGTTAAGTCACTAGTTAAAAAAAAGAAAAAAAAGTGAGTCCGGGAAATTTTTTTTTTTTAAATCAGAAACTGGAAAATTCTGAGGTAGAGCAGAGGTCAAATTTCTGCATCTTTTATTCATTGTTGGTCCCCACTTGCGTGTGTGCCTGCGTGTGTGTGCCCGTGTGGAACCGGGATTATTACACTGAGTCATCTCCCTGGCCCCACCACATATTTTAGAAATTGAATAGAAGCGGAACATGAGGGCAAACTAATCCCAGTGAAGTGAGGGCAGGAGAATGCAAATTTGAGGCCAGTCAGGCAATCTAGTGAAACTTTGTCTGAAAATTAGAAAAAGCAGGAGTTGTAGCTGGCCGGCAGAGTGTGTTTGACATTCGCGTTCAGGACTAGAAAGAGTTTTTTTTATTTTTAAGAGGCTTTTTGTCTATTTGCTTTTTTTTTTTTTTTGTCTTTTTGAGACAGAGTCTCACTATGCAGTTCAAGCTGGCCTTAAGCTCACTTTGTAGCTCAGGCTGGTCTCAAACTCAAAATAATCCTCCTGCCTCAGCCTCCCGAGTGCTGGGATAACAGGCCTGCGCCACCACGCCCAGCTTCTATTTGCTTTTGTATTTAAAAGTTTTAGGGCGAGAAGGGGAGGTTATACTGGGAGATGCTTCTTGTTTCTTAAGTGGTGCTGTTTTATGTTCTCATAGGTAAAGTCCACGGTTCCCTAGCTAGGGCTGGAAAAGTGAGAGGTCAGACTCCCAAGGTGAGTGAGAATTAAAGGTGGTATTTGGACTTTGTTCTGTGCTGGCCTGAGTGAGTCCTGACCTTTGGTTCTGGCCTGCCTGCTTACTTGGTGGAGGGGAGGTTGAGGGAAGGCTGCCAAGCATGAGAGAGGTCAGCCAAAGTCTCATCATCGGGACCTGCCTTCTGCCTTCTCTCAGGTGGCCAAACAGGAGAAGAAGAAAAAGAAGACAGGCCGGGCCAAGCGGCGAATGCAGTACAACCGGCGCTTTGTCAATGTTGTGCCCACATTTGGCAAGAAAAAGGGCCCCAATGCCAATTCTTAAATGTTGTGTAGCCCTGGCTTTCTCTAATATAAAGTTACTTTGCCCAGTCAGTTCGTTGTTCTGTTTTTATTTGCAGGGCCTGGGGGAGAACTGTGGCTTCTGGGCTGCCCAAGTGTCCCCTAAATCAGTGAAGCATGGGAAGAATGATAGTTTAGAAGTCATGGATTCCAGTCCTTAAGAGGTGGAGTTTGAGGGCCTGGGAGATAGCTCAGTGGAATAAGTGCTTCCCTGGCAAGCACAAGGGCATGAGTTCAATCCCCAGGTCCAGGGGGGAAAAAGACAAAAAGAGGTGGAGTTTGGGGGTGTTCCCCATCCTATATAACTTGATAACTCCTAATTCATTTCTTAGCTTCTAACAGAAAGAGCAGCAGGAATTATTGGCTGGACAGTTTGTTAGCAATTCAGTATAAAAGGGAAGGAGGTGGCTTGGGTGGGAGATGAAGCAAGGGTTATTGCTTGACTGTGTACCTCTGACTGCCTGGCCAGCCTTGCTTAACCCAGTTATACCTATGGAAGTTCTTCAGTGTTTTAAGAGGCTGGTTCAGGGTTCACTCCTAACAATTGAGTCTTCCCACATGTAGGGACCTGTTTTTAAGCCTCTTGATTCTTCAAAGAGGGCTGGCCTACCATGATACACTGGGTTTGGGACAGCTGAGGGTTTGTTTGTTTTTATTTTCTCCTTCACTCCCATTTTCTGCCTGGCTAGGAGTTGCTGTTAAGATGTAGTTTTGAATTATTGAAACAGGTCTTGCTGTGCAGTTCAGGCAGGCCTTAAATTTGTGGCAGTCCTGTTGCTTCGGCGCCTCTTATGCCACTACACCCAGCTAAGATATAAAATGAAGTGTAAATGTTGACTATCTTTGACTGTAGCCTGAAGTGTGTTTTATGTTTTTGAGACAGGGTCTTGGGTCTTGCTATGCAGTTCAGGCTGGCCTTGAGCTCACTTTGCAGCTCAGATTGATCTTGAATTCATAATGCTCCTGTCTCAGCTTCTGCCTTCTGAGTGTTGGGATTATAGGCATGTGCCACCATGCTGAACCGAGTTTTGACATAATTTATGCTTATTGAATCTTAACAATAGCAGGAATTACAAAATTAGAAAAAAAAAAAAAACAAACAAACAGGTTGAGGAAATAGCTCCGTTTAGTGGCCTAAGTATTTGCCTGCCAAACTGAGGTCTCAAATTAAATCCCCAATACCCACCTGCATGCCCCACTATGAAATATGGTGGTGCACAACTGTAATCCCAGTGCTGGGGAGGCTGAGAGGAGGATTACTACAAATCCAAGCTGTGTGAGACCCTATCCCAAATAAAAATTTATTTTGGCAGCACCGGGGGTTGAACTTGGAGGCAAGCTCTTATTCTACTGAGCCATCTCCTTGGCCCTCTGAAATAAGTCTTTAAAAATTTCTTTAAAAAAGCTCTGGGGGAGCCGGGCGTGGTGGCGCATGACTTTAATCCCAGCACTCGGGAGGCTGAGACAGGAGGATTGTTGTGAGTTCGAAACGAGCCTGAGCTACAAAGTGAGCTCGAGGCCAGCCTGAACTGCATAGTGAGACCCTGTCTCAAGACAAAAAAAAAAAAGCTCAGGGGCCAGGGTTCAATCCCTAGCACTGTATGCCATGCCAGCCCTTCCTCTGGGTACTGAGTCTGGGTGTGGTGACCCATGCCTATAATCCCAGCAGTAGGAAGGCAGGAAACAGGAGGATCACTAAGGGTCCTAGCTGCATAGTGAGACCCTGCACACACACAAAAAGAAAAAAGCTGGGTGTGGTGGCTCATCCCTCTGATCCCAGTACTCAGGGTGAAGCAGGATGTCCATGTTGTGTTTGAGGCCAGCCCGGGCTCCATAGTGAATTTAAGAGCAGCTTGCATTACAAAGCAAAAATCACCTCAAAAAGTTTTGGTGGGAGGATAGTCTTGCTATATACTTAAGGCTGGCCTTGAACTCACTGTGTAGTAGTCTATAAACTATCAAAGAGTTTCAAGTCCAGCCAGGTGTTGGTAGTGAAATAAATGGCCTATATCAAGATTAATGCTAAGAACCTGCCTGGCAAGTGCAAGTTCCTGACTTCGATCCCTGCTACCACAAAAAGAAAAAAAAAGATTAATGCACAGAGCCAGTGAGATAGCTCAGTGGACTAAGCACCTGCTTTTGTGCGTGCAGGGACCATGGTTCAATCTCCAGTCCCGCATGCTGAGAAGGCCCTGCCCCCAGGGCTCACTAAACTGGCCACCAAATTGCAGGTGTGGTGGCACACACCTGTAATGCCAGCACTGGGGAGGCTGAAAACAGGAAGATCACTATATATATATATCTGAGCTGTATAGTGAGACCCTGTCCCAAATACATAAAAAATTAGATTAATGCATAGCTGGGGTTGGTGGCACATGCCTTTAATCTCAGCACTCAGGAGGCTGAGGCAGGAGGATCCCTGTGAGTTCAAGGCCAGCCTGTACTACCTAGTGAGACCCTGTCTCAAAAACAAAACAAACGGGGCTGGGGAGATGGCTCCGTGGAATAAGTGCTTCCCTGGCAAGCTCAAGGACCTCAAATCCTGGGTTCTGCCATAATAATAAAATAATAACAATAATAATAATAATAATGCAGAGTAACTCAGAGTCACAGTTGATAGGATAGCTGGGCGTGGTGGCGCATGCCTGTAATCCCAGCATTCAGAAGGCTCAGGCAGGAGGATTGTTGTGAGTTTGAGACCAGCCTGAGCTACAAAGTGAGCGTAAGGCCAGCCTGAACTGCATAGTGAGAGCCTGTCTCAAAAAGACAAGAAAAAAAAAATTGATAGGATACAGGGCTGAATGTGAGGTGAACCCCAAAGAACTGGGGCTAGCTGGGCACTGTGGCACATACCTACAACCCCAACACTGAGAAGGCTAAGCAGGAGAAACATTTCAGGCCAGTCTGGACATCTTAAACAGATTTGGTCTCAAAATTTTAAAAATCCCCTGCCTGGCAAGCACAAGGACCCAAGTTCGATCTCTGGTTCTGCATGCTGTGCTGGCTCCAGCACTGGGCATGGTGTGCACACCTGCAGTCTCAGCACTGAGACAGGAATATCACTACAAGTCAGCTGTGTAGAGAAACCCTGTATCAATAAAAATAAAATTTTTTAAATGTGGAAAAGAGGGTGGGCATTGGGCATGACTCAGTGGTAGAGAGCCCCTTGGTTCTATCCCCAGTACTGTAAAACACCCTGGAAAAAAGAAAAAACAAAACAAAACACCATATCCTGGGTGGGTCTTGCCTGCCCGATTGGCAGTGAGGCATCATGGGCACTGGGCATGGTTATGTGTGGCACATCCCCAGGGCACACAACACTGCCAGGCTTGGGCCTTCTCTCGCATCTCTTTCTTGGTCCTTGTCTTAGTTACTCTTCTCTCATTGCTGGGACAAATACCTGACACCCAAAATGAAGGCAGGAAAGGTTTATTTAGCTCACAGTTACTGGAGGTTTCAGTCCATATTCAGCTGGCTCCTAGGCAGAGGGTACATGGCAGAGAGTAGCAGTTCATGGCGGCAGAACAGCAACAATGCAACAAAGCAATCGCTACAGAAAGTCTGCCTCTCTCTTATATTACTTTCAGGCTCTCTGCCCCAAGCTGGAGGAAGTACTCACACCCATAATCCCAGTTTGGATCACACATAATCCCAGAGGATCATGAGTTAATCACAAACTAGAAGTCCCCACCCCATGACTGTATGAGGCTTTGGGGGAACAACTAGACACAAACCATAACAGTCCTTAATATGGAGTCTACCTTAACAGAGGCAAGTGGACAGTAGTGATGTGTAAAGAGAAGCTACCTAAGGAAAGAAGATAGGGACTTAAAAGTTTAACATATCAATACTTGATGAAAAATACCTGTTCCATGTTCAGCCTCAAATGTTTGATATTCAGACAGATAGTGAGGTTAAGCTAAGCCTAGGTTGTATGGTAATAAGCTTCTCTTCTGGAGTGTTAACCACCCAAGTTTGCAGACCAAGAATTAGAGAAAAAGGAGGGCCACAAGGACAGCCAACATTTTGGTCCTAGCCTTCTTTTTTTTGTTGTTGTTGTTGTTGTTGGTGGAACCAGGAATTAAACTCAGGCCCTTGCGCTTGCCAGGGAAGCACTTATTCCAGTGAGCCATCTCCCTGGCCCTTGACCCTAGCTTTTCAAGGTCAATTAAAACTCAGGACATAGGAGAACCTATACTGTAACATGCAACTCAGTTGTGTCCCATATTTTCTGATCAAGGAGATTATGGGGCCAAAGAGGAAAGTGATCGATGATGTAGAGTGTGCCTAAGGAGAGTCACATAGAGAGAAAACATTCTCTCAGGCTTTCAGAGAGCAAATTGGTCAAGCAGTGGCCATGACTCATCACATGGCTGACACAAAGTATCTGCAATCCCTGCGGCACAGGGTCTCGGGATAAATCCTGAGAGGATTTGACTGACCTTAATCAGATACAAAAGCTACAATTCTTGTTACATAGGTCTTGCTTTATCTTGGTCTTAACCATCCAGCAGAAGAGCATAAAAACGAAGTATAAGAAGTAAAGCCAGGCCGGGCGTGGTGGCGCATGCCTGTAATCCCAGCACTCGGGAGGCTGAGGCAGGAGGATTGTTGTGAGTTCGAGACCAGCCTGAGCTACAAAGTGAGCTTAAAGCCAGCCTGAACTGCATAGCGAGACCCTGTCTCAAAAAGACAAAAAAAAAAAAAAAAAAAAAAGAAGTAAAGCCATATTATTATGCTGGGCTGTAAAAGACTCAAATCAACAACTTCTGACATTGCCAGACATACAGAAAACTCAATACTATTATGGACTACTAGACCATTTTGAAATATTTTTTTGAATTCACGCACCTATAATATTTATTTATTTATTATTATTATTATTATTATTATTATTATTTGCGGAAACAGGAATTGAACTCAGGCCCTTATGCTTGCCAGGGAAGCACTTATCCCACTGAGCCATCTTCCTGCCCCCCCCCCTTTTTACCTATTACTTAAATGACAAAACTAAACAAAAAAGGGGATATAAATGGATGACCATTTTGTATCTTTATATTCAAAATAGTTTAGATATACAGCTACATTCTCTTAATTCAATGGATAGAGGGATCTGCTGTAATAGCGTTTGTAAACAATATCATGTCTGCATCTTGTACAACAAATAACCACTAAGAAAACAACATGCAATGTATGAATTATTGCATCTGTCCTAGTAATTTGATTTGAAACTGTTTGATTGCTATTTGTTTTTCAATAAAACTATAAAAAATAAATAAGTGATACTACATATCCTCAAAAAAAAAAAAAAAAAAGGAAAGAAGAGGACTGTGGAGGAGAAAACTCAAGAGAGCAGTTAATCTGATAGTCATGGATTCTGCTGATGGGGCAATGCCATCAACACGTCAAAGATGAGGTAGTCTGGGTGTCCTTGTTGTCCTTGTTCTTTTGCCCTTTTAACTGCCTCCCTAACGTACCTTAAGTAGAATTGCGCTCTCCCGGTGCAGGGAGCCATTTCATCTATCATAGGACTGGCACAACTGTTTAGCAAAGGTTCATGTTTGCTACAGCTCTTTATAGTACTGGTAAGGTTGTTGTTTTCTGAGACAGGGTTTCCTTATACTGGCCCTGAACTCTCTTTGTAGCCCAGGCTGGCCTCAAATTCGTGGGGGTCATCCTACTTCAGCCATTCCAGCGCTGGGTCACCAGCGTGCACAAGGATCTAGAAACATTTTTTTTTTTATGTAATCTGGTTTCAATGTTGAGGTAGCCGCTAGGAGGCGAGCTGGGACCGAGGAAGCGTTAGTCGCGTTTTTTTCCTTCTGTGTTACCGTGCTGGGCGGGGCTCGTACGCTAGGCTTCCGAATCTGGTCGGAAAAGGCCGAGACGGCGCCTCGGTCCGCCCACCGGAAGTGGCTACACTGCCGCGCAGGGCCAGTTACCATGGAGCCGGCTGGGCCCTGTAGTTTCTGCCCGGCTGGAGAGACTCGGCCAGCTCGGTACACCTGCCCTCGCTGCAATGTGCCCTACTGCTCCCTGCGCTGCTACCGGGCTCACGGCACCTGCGCCGAAGCCTTCTACCGGGACCAGGTGCTGGGAGAGCTCCGCGGCCGCAGCGCCTCTCCTAGCCGCCTGGCGGGCGCTCTGCGCCGGCTGCGCCAGCAACGCGAGACCGAGGACGTGCCTGGGGAGGCAGGCTCTAGCCCGGCGCCTGGAGCCGTTTCAGGACTCTGGGAACGGCTAACGCCGGCCGAGAAGGCGGCCTTCGAGCGGCTGCTGAGCCGCGGAGAGGCGGGCCGGCTGCTGCCCCCTTGGCGGCCGTGGTGGTGGGACCGCGGGACCGAACCGCGGCTTCTGGAGGAGTTGGATGGTGGCCCCGGCGAAGACCCTGAGGAGCTGGCTAAGGATGCCGCTACCACCGCGGAACCGGTTCCCGAAGGCCCTGCTCGCGCGCCGCCCGTACCATCCCGCATCCCCACGCTGGCCAGCCTCAGCCGCGGCCCCACCTCGCCACTCGTCCGCTTCCAATTGCCCAACGTGCTGTTTGCCTACGCGCACACACTCGCCCTCTATCATGGCGGGGACGACGCGCTGCTCTCCGACTTCTGTGCCACGCTGCTCGGCGTCTCTGGAGCCCTGGGCGCCCAACAAGTCTTCGCCTCGGTGGAAGAAGCCCTACAGGCTGCGGCCCACGTGCTGGAAGCAGGCGAGCACCCTCCAGGGCCGCTGGGGACACGGGGTGCGATGCAGGAGGCTGCCCGAATTCTGCGGGGTGAGGGCCCGGCAGACCGCAAAGGCTACACGCTGGCAGCGCTGGGCCACCTAGCACAGACCCTGGGCCGGGCCCGGAAACAGACTATGGCTACAGAAGAGCGAGATCGTCTCTACCGTGCTCGCAAGAAGTGCCAGTTCTTACTGTCCTGGACCAACGAAAATGAGGCAGTACTCACTCCCCTGGCACTAGACTGCATCATGGTCCACCGAGCCCATGCTGTGGCAGCCGAGGAGATGGCAGCTCTCACTGGGGAGCTGGAGCAGCTTTGGGGAGGCCCTGTGCCACCTGCCCCAAAGACTCTCATTGAGGAGCTTCCTGGCTGAATGGGGACCCTTGTCATTAATAAAACTTGACTGGTTTGCCCACTGTTTGGTAGTGCCTGTGTCTGAGTGACAACTGTTTTCCCTCATAACCCAGACTCACATGCTTTCTTCACCTTTTCCCTTCGCAGTGTTGATCCAGCTGGTCATTAACACAGTGGCCCCAGAATATGAGAGAAGTGTACCATGGGTTCTGGATATTTATACAGAAGGGAACAGTGCTCCCCAACACCTCTTACGTGAGCCTGGTCCAGTTCAGGGATAGGTACGATACAGACCCTGGAGTCCCCGTATGTTCTGGCTTCCTGGCCCCTGGTGGGGGCAGCAGGACTGTTCAGTAGATATAGGGCACAATCCGGTAAGGTACACGCTGGCAGTACTCGTGCCAAGCCCGGCCATACTTTTGCAGGCACTGCAGCTCATCTCGGGCCTCTCGGTGCACCAGCAGCACGACAAAGTAGAGGAAGTAGAAGTACGGGAGCAGGTGGGACACTCCTATAAGAAATGGGGCTTGGTGACCAGGCAGCACCCCAGGTCACAGGCTGCCACACCAATGTCTCAAAAGTGTCACTCAGCCATGCAAGGACCAGGTCTTCATTGGCACTGGGCCCCACCCAGCCACACACTATGCCCGTCCCCTGGCACTGACAGTAAACACAGGCTGGGCATCCTGTCCATTGTCATTTGTGCCACTTACCACAGGGCAAGGACCAAGCCAGAGCCATGATGAGGTCCCCAAGGTAGTTGGGATGCCGGACCATACCCCACCACCCGGACACCAGCAGCCTCTTCCCTGTGGCTGTAGGGATGGTCTCAAGGCCTAAGGGAAAAAGGTAATAGGGATACAAAACCCCAGAAAGCCCTGTTGCTCCACTTCTCCCATGGCCTTCAAGAGACCCAGCTCACCAGCCATGCTGGGGTCCAAAGGATTCTTCCGGAAAGTGTTTTTCTGGGAATTGGCCCCACGAAAGATATAGTAACCAACGGCTAGGGAAAAGCACAAGCAGAGGGTCAGGGTGGAGAGTCGTCATCTGCCTGGTCCTGATCATCCACCATTCTGTTCATAGCCCAGACTCTGCCTGAACACCCAGAAGCCCTAGCTCCAGCTTTAGACAAGCCTCTGTGCTTAGCACCTCCCCAATGGATACTAAGCAGGAAGTGAATGAATGAAAGGGGGAAGAAGAAATGACAGGCTCAGCCTGCCTCCCTTCCTGACTGACCATTGATGAAGCAGATAAGCAAGGCCCAGGGCAGCCCCAGGGGCTGCGGGTGGTACAGCAGGAACTGAGCCTGCAGGCTGTAGGTGAAGGGTACCCAGACCAAGTCGCCAAACGCCAGCATGAAGCCAAACCCATCATGGGTGATGTCCATGGTGGTGAGGACAGCCTCCTGCAGGGACAGGCCCCAGAAACACTAGCTTGAGTTCTGACAAGGTTCTTTGAGTCCCACCCTACCTCCCCTACCCAGGCCAGCCTCACCTCATTCCAGAGGGAGTCACCCACATAAAGCAGCTGGAAGCTATTGACCAGCCACATGGCCAGGGAGGGGCTCCCTCGAAGCTCTGCCTCCTGCAGGAGCAGGGCCAGGTTGATGAGGACCTGGAAGGAGGGGAAAACAGGGCATTCATCTCTACTGAAGTGGCAGAGCCTAGCCACACAGCTTCTTTAGCTGTCATTATCAGTCACTCTTTAGCACCTTGCTGAGTGGCCAAGGCTCTGTACTCAGAGACACAGACTGCAATTGCAGCTCCTGATTAAAACTGCTGCTCTTGGGGCCAGGGAGATAGTGCAGTTGAATAAGCACTTGCCTGGCAAGCACAAGGGCCTGAGTTCAATCCCCAGTTCCATAAAAAAAAAAAAAAAAAAACCTGCTGCTTTTGAAAAATAAATACATAAATAAAATATGGGAAAAACCCTGCTGCTTTTAATTTTTTTTTTTCTTCAGAACTGGGGATTCAATTCAGGCCCTTGCACTTGCCAGGGAAGCACTTATTCCACTGAGCCATCTCCCTGGCCCCTACTTTTAAATCTGAGTTTTGTCTACAGCCATACCACCCTGAACATGCCTGATCTCATCTGCATGTGAGTTTTGCCACTTGGGCAGGACGCTTACTTTCTACCACTCTGGGGGAAATGGGCATATTGATCATGGATCTGCCTCATGGTGGTGTGGTTTTATTGTTTGTTTTTTGAGCCATGGACTCATTGTATATTCCAAGCTGGCCTTGAACTCACTATGTAGCCCAGGCTGGCCTGGAACTTGTGATGATTCTCTTGCTTCAGCCCTCATGACTGCTGAGTTTATAGGTATGTGCCACCCACTTAGATTCGCAGTGGTGTTTGAAGACTCCAATATAAAATGTATATGAAAGTAGGATCCAGCCTGTACTAAGCACCCTCATTTAGGTAGTACTGGGATAGGTGCTATTAATGTTATAATTCTCACAATACTCTTGGGAAAAAACTTTCATTTGATCCTATTTCATGAATGAGGAAGTAGCCCAGACACTGCCAGGCCTGTGGGCAGGCCCAGAGTCCAGATCCATAATGAAGCCAGGTGACTGACATACAGCTATAATCTTGACTATTTAGAAGGCTGAGGCAGGAGAAGCACAAGTTTGAGCCCAAATCTGGGCAATTTAGTAACTTAGTGAGACTTTGTCTCAAAATTATTTATTTATTTATTTATTTATTTATTTATTTATTTATTTTTGGGTACTGGGAATCAAATGCAGGACCTCACACTTGCCAGGCAGGCACTCTGCCACTGAGCTAAAACTCTAGCCCCTTTTCTCAAAATTTAAAATGGGGGTAGGGATGTAGGTAGCTCAGTATAAAGGGCCTAAATTCAATTCCCAGTACCCCTAATCTCCCTGAAAAAGATTCATGGAGTAGTTGCCAAAGTGAGATTATTTTTAGGGTGACATGAGGACCTTTGCCCAAGTACCTTTGGTAATACATCCAGTATGGCTGGTCTTAACTAAGGAACACAGCTGAAATATTGTCAACATCACTAGTGACAGACTGTTAAACATTTCAGAGGTTCAGCACTGTCTTGATTGTCAGGAGTGGCACATGCCCACTGTTCTAGAAATAGATTTTGTACTTGACTGCTGAATTTAAAGCTGTGTGTTGTTCCAGTTGCCCCCTGCTTTGCTTTCCTCCATGGCACTTGGCATCTTTGACATACTATGTGCAAGTGTTTGTTTTTGCCATGCCAAAGGTGAAACTCAGGGCCTCACACACACCACTGAGCCACTACATGTGTAGCCCCACTATATATGTTTTACTGATATCTGGTCTGTTCATCCAACCAGAAAGAAAGCTTTATGAGGCAGAGATTTTCCCCCTCTTGTTGCACAGTATTAGAGCAGTATCAGGCACATGTTGGTTCCACAGACATCCTTCCCCTCCCTTGCCACCAGGTCAGCCCTCTCAAGCCCAGCATACCCAGCCGATGAGACCAGGCCTCAGCTCACAGAAATATTTGAAGTCAAAGGAACCAATCCGAGGGTTCAGCTCTCGTCCCATGAAAAAGTCATAAATGAGGTTCCCTGGAGAGTAACAAAGGATGAAATCTTGGTCAGGCAGCCCCATCTGCCTCCATCCCCACCTTAATGGGCCCCATCTCACCTGAGTTTCCCCCAGGTGCCAGGCCTGAGGCAGGGGCCACCTGAGCCTTCATATAGAGAAGGAAGCTGAAGATGAAGGTTGTGAGGGTGGTCATGAACGCCAAGGGCAGCAGCACTTCCGATAGAGCCCCCAGGGGAAGCCCCCCGGAGACCCCCAGCCCTACCAACAGGGCTGTTAACATCAGGGCCTGGAAGCCTGAACAGCAGTAGAGTGAGTCCTGGGGCTGTGGCTCTCACCCAATCCCTCAGAAACACAAGACTCCGAGACATACACACAAGGAGCTCCAAGCTCAAAGAGGTCACAAACCTCGCCCTAAGTCACCTTGGCCTTCAGAGGGCCAATCCTGCCACTGGACTGGTATATAGTATAGAGCAGCAGGAAATAAGGCAGGGGTATGGGGTCATGGGTGTGAAGAGACCTCTTGTTTGTCAGTCGTGGCTGAAACCCTACAAGGGAGCTTGAAGTTGGGCTCAACCTTTATGAACTCCCAAATAGTGAACTCCACTGCCACCCACAAACCTCCAGCCCAAGGGCCCGTCCCCCAGGCACCGTTAATAGGATAACGCAGGCGACTCTTGTCCTTCAACTCCAGCCCCTCTGCCACCTGCGAGTGCAAAGGGGGTCTGAGAAGGGTCGGGGCCAGGGTCTCCTGTTGGGCCCATTCCTCCCCTTCGCTTTGGACGGGAGCCCACACCTTGCGCGCCGGCAGCAGATAGAGCGCCGCCTGCAGGCCGAGCCAGGTGAGCAACAGCAGCAGCACCCGAGGATTCCACAGCTCGGAGAGTCCCGGCAGGTGCGCAGGTGGGCCCAGGAGGCGAGCCGGGCCGGAGCGGGCCGCCAGGAGCAGGTGCAGCGCGGTCGCGGGCAACAGCAGCATGAGAGCTGCAGCGCCTGAAGAGGGATCCCGGCGTTTGGTGCGCCCCTCTGCCGCCCGCCTTCGTTTCCCTTCCAAGCCCCAGCTTTGCACCCTGCCTCCCAGTCCTCCTCCCTGCTTCCCACTCCCTCTTTGCTGCGATGGCCCTCCTGGATGTCCCTTTGCGGACACGGCCCCAGCCCTTTGCTTAGGAAGTCCCCACCCACTGCTTCCACCCTTATAGATCCAGCGCTGTCCTCGATCGCAGCTCATCCTTTCCAGCAATCCTTCACTCGGCCTCTGCCCCAAGCATTCTCTCTGCTCCATTACCCAGGGGGCCCCCGAATTCCAGTGGGGCCTTCAGACCCTGAGAGGCCATGATCTCTGCTCCGCGGGGCGGTAGGAGGTTCACAGTCGGTCAAGGAAACTCGGTGTTATTTGCCCGCGGGGCACCTGTCTACACACTGGGAAAGACAGCGCCGCTCTTCTCTGTGGCCACGCCCCCTGCCCATCCTGGCACCAGCACACCAGCCAATCAGCATCTAGGGTGGCCCTGGGCAGGGACCAATGTAGCCCCAGTCTTGAAGCCCCACCCTGAAGGCCCCGCCCCAAAGGGAAAGGCTGGGAGAGGCCACACACATTTTATTAGAAGTCCCACATGGGCCTGCAGGGGGTGGGGGGCAAGGGGGGGAGCCACTAGGAGAGCCTCAGCACCGGCAAAAAGGACGCGGCGGGGAATCCATTGAGACTATCCGCCTATCCGCGCTCGCAGATGACCTCGACGACACTCGGCTCCATGGGCACTGGGTCCGGACAGCGCAGGGCTGCCGAGGCCACCACTTCATCCAGCAGTAGATGCACGAGCTCCTCGTCGGCCACAAAGCGCCACAAGTACAGTTGCAGGAAGTGGCAGTCCACCTGTACCTGCTGTAGCCCAAAACGCCCAAAGGTGCGCAGACGCACACACTCCAGCAGGGTCTTCAGGCTGATCTTAATGATGCCAGTCAGCACTGATACCTGCAGGAAGGGACACAGAGATGTGGCCAGTTTCTGTTGTTGGAGGTAGGTACTGCATAGAGGCAATGAAACATAAGGTGGGGTAAGGCAGGAGCCAAGGCTCGGATAAAGGGTGGGGATACAGTGTTATCACCACCATCTGGAATGGACAGGTAACACTCAGCAAAAACAGGCTGAGAAGAGAGGTGAGCATTAGCAAAGGACAGGACAGGATTGGGAAATGTCATTGAAAAATCAATCACTGAGTGTGGGCTGGCCTGGGGCTGAAACTGAGGTAATTAACAATTTCTCTGGAGGCTGCATGGTCCTAGGGCTTCCTTAGCTGGTATGGCTGCTACTCCCCCAAGCCCTCTTTAGACCCCTGGAGACAGGGGAGTCACACAGAACTTCAGACCTTGTTGAACTCCACGGGGCTGAATACATCAATGCGTTCAGAGAACAGCTTCTGGATATTGCTCAAAAGGTTTGTGTCCATGGGGGCACTGGAAAGAGGAATCAAGAATTAGAGCCCATCCTGCAAATTTGTCCTTTTTTGTCCATTTCCCTGAGACTTCCCTGGCAGACCTGGGTGTGTAGCTGGGTGCATAGCGGCCCTGCTGCCGTGAGCTACTGTACACTGAGAAGGTCCTCTTGCTGGAGTCACTGCTCTGGGCCTTGCGAACACCCTCTTCATACAGGAGCCCCACCTGGAGGCAAAAGAACACACTGCATGGGGGCCAAGCAGAGGACCCCTCAGGCCTATTAAGTATAGGGACCCAGGATGTAGTTAACTACAGCATTTTTTAAAAAGAATCACAGGGTAATGGTCAGCATGTATAGAATCACTGAAGTAGGGAAAAGGCAGGCCACAAGAGTCTGGGGCCCAATCTTCAGCAGCAGGCCTGCCCTTAGTGACAGTTTTGATGAAACAGGGTGACAATACCATAATCCTGGTTGAGAGGCAACAAGGCCATGAGTACAAGCACGCCTACCCCATCTCAGGTCTCAGGGGGCTGACCCTCAGAACCCTCACCCACATCACGACTCCACTCCCAGCCCATGCAGCACCTGCACATCAATTGCTGTGGTGTCCTCCACCACCCGCTTCATGACAGCACGCACATTGCGGGGCTCAAGGGTACTGAGCCAGTCACGTGTCTCTACGCTCTTGCGCAGCATCTGTGATATGACCAAGCCCTGCACTTTCACATAGTGGGTCAGTAGTCGCCGTGCCGTTTCCCTGGCCTCTGCACACAATGTGCTCACAGGTGTCACTGGAGACTGGTCCTGAGCCAAGGAGGCAAAAGGAGCAGTGGATATGGGAGGCAGGATATTGGTAGCACCAACCTAGAGTTGGACACAGCCTGGGCAAGGTGGAAGTTAGATGGACACAGATGGCCAGTCTGGATTTGGCCACAAGGGAACATCCAGCCTCCTGTGTCCCAGCATCACCCAATACCACCCTACTATAAGCCAGCACTTCACCTGCACCAGAAACTGCTCATCTGTGAGGGTGAGGATATAGGAAATGGTGGCTGTCTCGTAGTCCAGGCAGAGGCGAGAGAGAAGCAGGAGCAGGGCAGGTGGTGTGGCACCTCCCTTCTCTCCTGGACTGTCACAGAAGCTCTGAGCTGTCTGGCACATGGAACGGATGAAGCCTACAATGAGGCTTTCTCGGACTCCCTGGCTGCAGAACTCACCCTGTAAGGAGGGAGGGGCCTGGATATACAGGTGGCCTTCTCTACAAGGCAGAGGCTGCTCCTTATCCTCTGCCCAGGCGCTGCTTCAAGGCAGAGCTTCTTTCTCCATTCCAAGTACCAAAGGCAGCTTCCCTGCTTGGCCCAGGCATGGGAAGTGGCAGGCTGGCAGCCCTGGGGACCCTGCTACCCTCCTACTTTCAGCACAGCTGCAGGTAACTACAGCCTCCCCAGTCTCCCAACTGTGCCACCTGAGAACCCAAATCCACATCCGGAGTCCCTGGAGCTAGGACTGGGGGTGCTGTTAGCTTCCTACTCAAGGTAAAGTATTTGTTTCCCATACACTGGTAAAGGGTACAGGTATGGGACCAACTACTAGCATTAGCCCAAGGGCAGACTATACCCGAAAGTAGGGCTTGTTGGAGAAGGACACCTCCTTGGCGGTGAAGAGGTGAACAGCAGCCAGAGAGGCCTTGATGTGGCTTAGGATGGAGCTGGCCACATTGGACAGCAAGTCGGCTAGGCTGGGGCCCTCCTTCCCAGCCAGGCGAGGAGCAGCAAGTGCCTGGCGCACATCAGTTAGACAACCCAAGAAGGCTGCCCGCAGGCCCTGCAGGTGATGGCCCAGCCGCTCTCGGGCCACACGCTCCACGATCTCTGTAGCTGACTCGGTGAGCCCAGCAGCAGCTAGTGGGGCTCCAGGTGCTCGCAAGCGCCGGTGGAAGCGATCCAGTGCCCGCACGAGCAGCGAGTTGTCACCACCACCCTGCTCCTGTGCCAACCGCCGCTCAACCAGCTCAAAGTAGTGGCTTCCCAGCTCCCGGGCAAAGGCTGCCAGCTTCTCTGCACCTGCGGGGCCCTGGGCTGCAAACAGCTCTTGGTAGGCTGCTGCCACCTGGCAGAGGCCACCCACAAAGCCACTGCCACCCCGGTCAGTGAACTCCAACACATCAGGTGCAGGAGGAGAGGGCCCTAGCTCCTTCTCCAGGGCACGCAGCTCCTCCTCCAGCCGCCCCCGGGCGTGCACCAGGAACTCCTCGCACAGCTCCTCAGCAGGTTCACCCAGCGCCAGCAGGAGCTCTACACACTCAGCCTGCTCTGGGGCTCCACAGCTGCCCTCCCTGTGGGATCAGAGAGGAAAGGAAAGGAAAGGGCAACAGTTCCCAATGGCCCCAAGAGGCTGGCGCAGACACTGAAGGACCATACCTAAAGCGCTGCCGTAGCTGACATGCAAGGCGGGCCGTGATGACCTGGCAGTCATCCTGGATGGCACGGAATGAGGGCAGGTGCTGGTACTGCTGTAGCACAGCCCGTGCTCGGCCCTGGTAGTGCACTGCTTGCCTGTAGGCACCCAGCTCCACACACTTGGTGAGGCGCGATGGCAGCTCAAAGAGGAACTGTAGTTTCCGCAAGAGTGTGTGCACTCCTGTGAGACCAGGATGGGACCAGAGGGCTGTCAGACCAGAGCCCGGGGAACTGCCTGTTGAGGGATCAACATGGGAAGATGCCCACCTGCTAGCTTGGTGATGCGCTCGTGGCGGTCCTGCAGTGTGGCACTGATGCGTGCGCTGAAGTCAGTAATCACGGCCATGTTGGTGGCCAGCCTGTCCATCTCGTCCTCCATCTTCCGGAAATCATTTTTCATCTTCCGAATGGTGTCTAGGAGAGGAAGGAATTGGAGGTGACAAGGGGGTGGTGGCACCCTAAGCCTCTCAGCATGAGCCAGTGCACCAACCCCTACGACTCCCATGACAAGGCTGAGTCCCTGCACACTGCAAGAGAGGCCACTCTATCAGCTCAGAAGGCTTTTGTACACACACCTCCCCATGTCTTCTAGTACTGGTATCCAGGGGAGAGGACAGGGGCAGAGATCCAAGGCCACTCTGCCCTTAGTGGGTGTCTATATCTCAAAGAGGGCCCCACATGGTAAGGACTGCTGCTGCAGTCCTTTTTTCATTGTGCTGTTAGGAGAAACTCTGCAGGGCTGGGAGATAGCTCAGCAGTACTGCAAGGTACCAGCCCTGAAACTGGGCATGCATATATGCCTGTATCCCCAGCACTGAGGAGGCTGAGACAGGACGATCACTACAAGCCCAAACTGTGTAGTAAGACCCTGCATCAACAAGAAAAAAGAAGCTCTGCAGAGGCTGGGGCCTATCTGTCCATGCTGAGGGGCACCCTCCTTGCTCAGCACAGAAGAGATAATACAGTTCACTTTTTTTGAGATGGCCTCACTATGGAGTCCAGGCTGGCCTTGAACTCATGGTGATTCTCCTGCCTGAGCCTCAGAGTGCTGTATGTGCCACATCTGCCTCATACCCATCTTTACCTTCTTCCAGGCCCCCAATCTTTCATTTATATCTACAATACTGTCTGTCTTCTTGGAAGGGGCCTTGCCATTTTGTTCTTATAGAACTCTCCCTAGCCAAGTATGGTGGTGCATGCCGGTAATGCCAGCACTTGGGATGCTGAGGCAGGAGAACTGCTGTGAGCTTGAGACTAGCCTAGGCTACAAAGTGAGTTCAAGGCCACCCTGAAATGCATAGTGAAACCCTGTCTCAAAAAAAGAAAAAGAAATATCCCTAAAGAGGACTTTTATCCTTTCATTATTTTTAATTTTTTTTTTTTTTTTTTTTGTGGAACCATGGACTGAACTCAGGCCTCTGCGCTTGCCAGGCAAGCCCTTATTCTACTGACCTATCTCCCTGGCCCCTCTTTTATCCTTTTATACTCAAGGTAGATTAGGACCTGGCTCCTTAAAGCTTATTTACTTATCACAAAGTGCCAACACTGCAATTAAGCCTGAATACTATTTTAGCCAACGTATGTTTTTTTTCTTTTTTTGTACCGGGGATCAAATTCAGGACCTCGTGCTTGCCAGGCAGGTGCTTATCGCTGCTGAGCTATCTCCCTGGTTCTTAATACTATTCTGGTTCACAAAAAACAACTCTTACATTAACATCTTTTGTCTTAAATACAACAAGTGTGCCGCTGTTCTAGATCCTTTTTATCTCAGCTGTCTTTTAAAACCCTATTTCTGGGGACAAGAGAGATAGCTCAGTAGAATAAGCACTTGCCTGGCAAAGCAAGGGCCTGAGTTCAATTCCTGGTTCTGTCAAAAAACAAAAACAAACAAAAAGCCCATTTCTTAGCTGCACATGATGGTACATTCCTATGATCCTATCATCTTGGAAGGCTGAGACAGGTAGATGTCAGTTTCAAGCCCACCGTGGGCAACTGTTTTTTTTTTTTTTTTTAATTCCTTTATTTATTACAGTGTCTCGCTACACATCACGGATTCTTTTTTCGCGGGGGTGGGGTGTGAGCTCAGCCGGCCCTGCGGGGAGGGGCTGGCATGGCATGTGGTGCTGGGTCTCGAACTGTGGTCCCTGAGAGGCGCTCTAGACCGCTGAGCTATCTTGCCAGCCCGGGCAACTGTTTTTTTGTTTTTGTATTTTAGGGAAGTGTCTACAGGGTGTTCAGGGTCTCATTACTCGATTGGACTTGCAGTGATCTAGCCCCTGCGCCTGCTTGCAGGTAGTTTAATCTGTTGAGCTATTTGGCCGGTGCTGGTAACTGTGTCTTAGCAAGACCCTATCTCAAAATAAAAAAATAAGAAAGGGCTGGGGATATAGCTCAGTGTGAAGGCCTTGGGTTCAATCCCCAATACCATTTAAAAAAAAAAAAAAAAAGTCACTTTTTTTGGGCTGGTGAGATAACTTATCGGACTAAAGTGCCTGCTTAGGATAGCCCAGGGACTATGGCTCAATCCCCGAATCACCTGCCATGCCAGCCCCCCGCCCCCCAGGGCAGCCTGAGCTGGCCATGGGGGGAAAAAATCACTTCTTTGAAGACCTCTCATCACACTGCTCCCTTCTTATTATCACGTCTACTGTCCCCCTTGTTACCAGCTCCTGATTACTGTCTCCCCTTGCCCCCTTTCTGTTACCTCCTTGTGAGCATCAACAACATGGGAGAGCCTTTGGAGATTTCTTTTCTTTTTGGTAGAAACCAGGATTGAACTTAGGCCCTTGTGCTTGCCAGGCAAGCACTTATTCTACTGAGCCATCTCCCAGCCCTCTTTTTTCTTTTTATGTATTTAGTGCAGGGTTTGGGCCTACAGGGTCTCACAACACAGATTGGACTCAGAGTGATTCTCCTGTTTTCAGGCTCCCAAGCACTGGGATTATAGGCACACACCACCACACCCAGTCTCAATCCTGTCTCAGCGCTCCCCTGAGGCAGGCTTGCATGGCAAACCAGGATCAAACCCTGGCTGAAGCGCTCTAACTAAGCAGGTACTTTAGTCCACTGAGCTATCTGGCTCACCATCACCAGAAACTGCCACTTCCAATATTTCAGCTTGTGGCCCCAACCTTCTGTGATCTTGTCTTTCACCCCACCTACCTATCCTAAACCTTTTGGTTTCTCTAGGAAGCCTGAACACAGTGACCCTGGCCTCTGGTCATTACCCACAGTGCTCCTCATACAGCATCTCCCCTCCATCTCTCCCTCCCTCAGCATCTGAGTACTCGCCACTGTCACCCTAAGGGTGCCACTCTCACCCTGGCCTTGCTCTCTTGCCACCCATTACTAGTGCAGGATAAATCCAAGTAGCCACCTAGTACTTGGACCAGAGCAACTGAAGACAGACCACAGAATCATCTCAGCCAGACTCCCCTTAAATGTCACCACACCAAATGCCAACTGGCACTTGACACTGCTAAGCCATCCTCCCAAGCTCTCTGGTGGGTATCTTTTTCTGAGCATGGTGATGCCCTCAGGAAATGCCAGTGCTCTAGGAGGCTGAGATGAGAGGATGACAAGTTTGAACCCAATCTTGGCAACTTAGTGAGATTTTGTCTCAAAATTTATAAAGAACTGGGGAGGTAGCTCAGTACAGAGGCCTTGGGTTCAATGCCCAGAACTACTTAAAAAAATTTTTTTTTCTTGAATTCTCTTTGCCTGTGGAAGGAACAGCAAAGGGCTTCTCCTGGCATAAGCTTTCAGGTCTTTCCAGTTTGACAGATAAACGTCTTACTATTACCTGAATTCAGCATCTATGTCAGAGACTGGAGGACTACAGGCTCCAGGACAACCTTGCTCAACACATTTTGTCATTGTTGTTTCTTACATGGAAACATGATTGCCATACAGTGAAACTTAGTGACTCTTAATATATTTAGTATATGTACAAAGTTGTAATCCAACAGTACTAACTGGGGAACATTCCAAAACACTGCATCTTAGCATTCAATCCCTATTCCCTCTCTCCCAATACATAGCAACCACTAATCCATTTTCTGTCTCCATGGAGTTGCCTATTCCCACATTTAACATAAATACTATCATATAACATGTGGCTTATGTGTCTGGCTTCTTTTATGTAACAAGCATTTATATTGTTATAGCATGTATCAATATGACATACTTTTTGTGGCTGAATAATATTCCACTGTGTGGATTTATCACATTATTTGGTTAACCTTCATCTAATCCAGTAATGGTGAACTTTTTAGTTTTCAGTGATACAAACAGCCTTCTGCGGCATGCATGCCAGATTCATCAACTGATCTAGTTGATAGTCATTTAGATCATTGCCACTTTTTGCCTATTTTTTTAAAATGCTGCTATAAATATTTGTTCTTTTTAGTACAGGGTCTACAGGGTTTCACTTTGTGTATGTTTTTGTTTGAAAATGTTTTCCATTTTCATTGACATATTCCTAGGAATAGTATTGCTTGGACCCACGATAACTGTTTAGTTTTCTAAGGAATGAGTCAGAACGGGTACACTCTTTTATATGCCCACTGGTAATCTAGGAGGATCCCATATCCTCCACATCTTCACCAACTATGTTATTTTTTTTGTACTGGGAATATAACTCACAATCTTGTGTTTGATTTTCTTTTTGTCTTTTTTTTGGAGACAGGGTCTCACTGTGCAGTTCAGGCTGGCCTCAAACTCACTTTGTAGCTCAGGCTGGTCTCAAACTCACAAAAATCCTCCTGCCTCAGCCTCCCGAGTGCTGGGATTACAGGCATGCGCCACCATGCTCGGCTATAACTCACAATCTTGCACTTGCCAGGCAGGCACTTCTGCTGCTAAGCGACCTCCTCAGCTATCCTCGCCAACCACTACAGTTAGAATCTAGATGTGCCCCTGAAGCCTCAGGCACTCACAGGTGGGACTGTGGAGCAGGTATGTGTGGTCATGCTAAGCCACTGAGATGTTGGAGCCAAGTACAGCTTGGAAGGTGAAGCCTCAGTGGAGGCGGGAAGGTCACGGGCACGTGCCCTGGAAGGGTCTCTCTGTTTCCCACTGCTCTGCCACCCTGCTCAATTCTCTGCCTCACCATGGACCGGACTCCTCTCCTCCCTCATCTTGCTCATTTTCTTTCTTTCTTAATGTATTTGGTACGTAGCTCAGACTCATAGTGGCTCTTCCTGTTTTCAGCTTCCCCAGCACTGGGATTACAGGCATGTGGCACCACTCCCAGACTGTGGCTGGCTCAGCACACCTGGGGCTGGGGCCAGCGTGGCATGTGGTCCCGGGGATCAAACCCCAGTCCCTGTCTTGCTTACTTTTTTTTTTTTTTTTTGTCTTTTTGAGGCAGGGTCTCACTATACAGTTCAGGCTGGCCTTAAGCTCACTTTGTAGCTCAGGCTGGTCTCGAACTCACAGCAATCCTCCTACCTCAGCCTCCCGAGTGCTGGGATTACAGGCATGCGCCACCATGCCCGGCTTGCTTACTTTTATCAACTCCATTTCTTGGAAAGTTTTCTTCACTTAGCTTTGAAGAAATCTATGCTCCCAGTTGTCCCCAACACTCTCTAGTGTACAATTCTGATCTCATGACTTCCTGGGCTCAGTCCAAGCTGCCTGCTCCTCACAGTCCCTCCCTATGTGGTATCTCATCTTATTCCACATACCTTCAACTCCAGCCTTTGTTCTGAACTCCAGACTTCCTATCTAACAGGCATTTCAACCTGACAAGGCCAACACTGAACTGTTGGATTTTGCTGCCCACCCCAACCTGTTCCTTCCCAGTGTTCTCTTTCTAAGTAAGCAGTATAGCCCAGTTTGGTAGTGCACACATATAATCCCAGCACTTGGGAGGCTGAAGCAGGAGGATCACTGTGAGTTCAAGGCCAGCCTAGACTACATAGCAAATTTCAGATCACCTACAACTGTATGAGGGCAGTGGTAGCACATAGACCAGGCTGTGGTGCAGGAGGCATGTGAGGGTACAAGAGGGCATGCAAACAGGTATGAGTGCAAGCAGGCTTGCAAGTGGCATGGGAGCTACAGCGCCTCTGCCCTGCAGAGCCAATCAAACCAGATCCCTCTTTTTTAATTTTTTTATTTTTCTGGGAAGCTACAAGAGCCCCAACTAACTTCACGCTCAGGCACCCAGCCACTGTGGCAGGAATCTATAGAATAGAGTGCAGAGCTGGTTGGTCCTGGTGGCCTCTGCATAGTGGTATGGCTGCTCCTGGCCAGCTGTCATTTTGTCTCTGTCTGTCTGCCCTTTCCCTTTGTCCTGATGTAGAATGCACATTACTTATTTCATTTACTTATTTATTTTTGTTTTGGCAGAACCAGGGATTGAACTCAGACCCTTGAACTTGCCAGGCAAGCACTTATTCTACTAAGCTATCTCCCCAGCCCAATGCACATTATTTAAAACTACTACTAATAAAAGTAGTCTTATGAACTCCTGGGCCGTGGGCCCTGGGTCCTCCTCTCTGAGACACAACTCCCCAAGAGGACCTGTGCCCCACCACCTGGAAGAACGCCGAGGCCCATGGTGCAAGTATTTCCAGCCCTGATCCTGGGTCTCTAAACACAAAGTACAGTGCAGAGCCTTTCAGAGTAAAAGTGAGGGGTGAACTGGTTTTCCCAGCCTGGAGAGGGAGGCAGAAGGTTGGGGTGACTGGTACACTAAATCTACCTCAATACATTTTTATAGAGTATAGACCATGGTTTTGGGAGGAAGCGAGTTACTGAACAGTGCAATAGAAGTGCTTTTCATTAGATATTCATTTTAGTACAAACTCTTTCTACATTAAAAGATTACACTGACTTATGTAAATGTATATACCCTAATCCTTCAGCTTTACAGTAAAATGCACAGTAAAGATTTTTGTATTGTTTTGTTTCAGTACCGCGATCAAACTTGGGCATAGTAAGGATTTGTTTCTGTACAGTTTACACTGCATGCTATAAGTCAGTCCAAAAGCCTGTGATAAAACACAGCCTGGTCACTATGGGAACTAGCTGCAAATACAATCATTACAAAATATATAATAAAATACTATCTCAAAAAACAAAACATAAATAAACAAATATTAATAAAATAAAAAAAATTAAAA
>PVKA01030034.1:9789-27803 GCA_004027165.1 Ctenomys sociabilis
ATATATATATATATATATATATATATATATATATATATATATATATATATATATATATATATATATATATATATATATATGTCAGCATTGTGTTACTGCAATTTTTGTTTGGAATAATCAATGTATTTAAAAGGCTCTCTAAAGGTAAAGAAGGGAAAATGAGAAAGCACTTTCTTCTTTCACTTATGTTTTTTCTTAAAACTTATTGTTTGTAAAATTTCTATTCTTAGGAAAGAAAAATCTCATTATAATATTTGACCAGATGTTGATTTGTTAATAAAAAAGGAACTGACTATGTTCCTTCTTTACTTGGAGGACAGTGAGGAAACCATACTGGAGCTCAGGCAGGGAGAGAGGCCGTGGCTGCTTTCGCTGTGCAAACACGACCTACAGCAAGTACAGTGGTGGCCACAGAGCCCACAGGCCTGTCACTCTGCAGGCATGCAGCTTACCCGTGGACATGCAGCCAGTGGCTAAGGGATGCAGCCTGCTCAGCAGCACCAAGATCTGGCACGGCTCTCCTCCGAGGGCAGCAAGCCTTCTCAGAGAACGAGAAGCCAAATCACCTTTGTTAGTGAGAGGGTAAGCTTCACTTCTCAACATGGAACCTCTTTAAACACGCTCGCACAGCATAAGGTTGATCATCTCGAACATTTCCCTGCTCAGTTCCTTGGGCAGCACATGCTGTTCCTCCATCACTCTTTTGCAGAAAAACCCTCGCTGTGTCCGTGAGTGTGAAACAGAAACAGTTTCCCAAAATTACTCAACATGGAAGCCCAGATGAACGTTGAACTGTGTTTTGTAATTTAACTGTGTGAACAAGCACTTCAGGTGTTTGATTTATTATCCTGAATAAAAGGTACTACTTAGAGTTTTTGTCAACTGCAAACTGATAATAATTATTCTTGAAACACATATTTTATATCATGGGGACAATAATAAAAGTAAACATTTTGAACTTGATTTCCACAGTAAAATCTTAAATTTTCTTAAGGATATAATTTTTCCATAAATCTTAATGCTTCCAAAATGTTAGCTCTGGTAAGAGATTCTACAGTGATCCATGCTGCTGTGTATCCAAATATTGTATTTCTAAAATGTGCATAATGTAACAATATGGCACTGATACTAAAAATATTTCATTTTCAATTGAGAGCTTTTAATTAAAAAACAAGCAAAGAAAAAAAAGAACAACAACGGTGAATGTGATTATTCTTTAAGTGTATGGGACTAATTACAAATTTCTAAGTTTGGAATCATATTGGTTGTGCTTTTTATTTAAAGTGAAGACTGAACCCTAGCAAGGCTAATATGTTCTAGGCTTTTCAGCTAAATCGAAATTAAACTGCATCGGATGCTTAGTTGAAAATGACTGATCGAGCTGTGCTGCAGTTCTGTGCTATTAACTGAAACAGGCGATCTTCTCACGGTCCCTGGAGCACCATGGACCTTGTGCGTCGGTCAAAATGAGAAAGCATCATTTGTTCCGAGAGCTGCCGAGTCCGCATCCCGACCCCCACAAGTTTAGCTCCACGCGCTTCCTCGAGTCATCTACAAGTGCAGCAGCAGGTGCCCTGCATGTGTCTGGTTGGTCTCCGGACCAGGCTCATAAAGCTCCTCAGCCTCAGATCTATCTCCTGAGTAGAAAGAAAGCATGATTATCGCTGCTTCTGCTCAAGGACAACAGGCTTTTTAAACTAAGATTAGCGTCAATGGACAGAAAGTGGAGCAGTCTGCTCGGTGCTGTGGCTTTGGGCAGCATCATATCTCACTAGCTGTACTTTATTTATTTGTTTGTTTGTTTGTTTTTTATTCTTTCAATAGAGGGTCTCACTATGTGGTTTGAACTCATAGTGATCCTCCTGTTTCAGCCTCCCTAGTGCTAGGATTATAGGAGTGTGCTGCCATGCCCGGGACTGGGGCCTGCAGGTCATGTAGTACTGGACGCCAAACTCAAAACCTTGTGCTTGCCAAGCAGGAGCTCGTGCTGCTGAGTTGGCTCCCCAGTCCCATACAGCATTATTTTGAAATAAACTCCTGCTGTAAACAGAGCACGGAGGCTCTCTTTAGGGGCAGAGAGAACAACAAAGTAATTTTATTCACTTTTATTGTTCATTTTGTGTCTGTCTGCCTGAGTCTAAGTCCTAATTCATTCCACACATTTTCACCCTGCATCTGAGCTGGGGCCTCAGCCACAGCTCAGGACAATCTATTCATTAGAATGCTCAGGGCTGGGAGATAGGTCAGTGGCATAAGTGCCTGCCTAGCAAGCAGAAGGTCCTGAGTTTTATCCCTGGTACCAAAAAATATATACATTACAATGCTCACTGGTGTAGACAGTCTACCGCAGTGTGGAGACCTAGCTTTTCCCAGGAATCAATGGCCCAAGAGGAAAGCTTGTAAATTCTCAGGAATACTTTACTCAGGTTTAATTGCTCTTCAAGTTATCTCTAAGAAGCAAATGGATTCACAAGGGACACAGAGACTGATAGGAACCTGGAAATCTCAGCACTGTGCTCCTGCACAGCTCTCCGAGCCAAACTGCTCTAGTACTCAGCTGGTACCATTTTATTTGCAGGAGTAAGGTGACCACAACACACACACACCTTAGTCCCAGGTTTACTCTGACCCAGAAACTGAAGTAAGCAGTTTGCACCTTGTGTCTTTCATGCACGGGAATGGTGCTCTAGGTGGACTGAGTGAAGGAACACAGGTAGGTGGAGAGCCGGAGAGTTGCTGACTACCTGTGGGCATGCAGCCGCACTTGCCCCAACCCTCTGGACAGAGCACAGCAGGCACAGGGTTCACCGTCTAGGAAAAGGGATGGATAGCAAGAATTCGTCTTCAGCACCCAAGGACAGCCTGTGTCCTGGCTTCCCCACGCTGCGTGCTCCTCCTGCCAACTTAACTGAAGCCATGGAACCACTAAGAAAAGGCAAAACATTGCAGGCAGCATCGCCACCAAAGGGGAACTGAGCACCAGGACAACCATGCTCACAGCGTCAGGAACACCTGGCAGCCATCCAGGGCCCAGGGGCTCTCACTCCGGGGCAGTGGAGCTCTCCTGGAGGGACACACAGACAGGAGCAGAGCTAGGAGCGCAACGCCCTGCACCGGGCCCACTGTGGAGGACAGAGGGCAGGAAGGCACGGGCCCGCACAGCTGCTCTCGTAGCCCCACAGGTCCAAGTGCGCCCACGCTGGACCTGGGAGAGGGCTCAGGGCTGCGTTCAGACTGCAGGATAACTAGGAACAGGAGGATGCTGACCTGTGCGATTCCTTTCTTCTTTCACTCTACTTTACCCTCCTTTCCCCTCAGCTTTCCTTCTATGCATATGTGGAGCATATCTGAATGTCTGAAAAGGAGAATGTCTTTTTTTATATTTAAGACAGGGTGTACGGGGTCTCACTACTAGTTGGGACTCACAGTAATCCTCCTGTTTACAGCCTCCCAAGGGCTGGGATGACAAGCACATGCCACCACGCCCAGTCTCAATTGCCATCTCAGTGCCACGGGCCTGGCATGGCATGCAGAGGATCAACTCCTGTCCCCAGCATCTGCCTAAGCAGGAGCTTTTGTCTGCTGAGTTATTTAGCCAGCCCTAGGGGAATAAGCCTTAATTAGCACTTTAATATAGATGCCTTCCATAGGCAGCCAGGGCAGCCCTCACCAAAGCTGGGAATAGAGAGCGCACCCTAAACCTCTATCTGTAGGGCAGTGGGCTGCAGCCTCCTCCCAGCCGACCTAACCTCTAAATGCTGCTCTCCTTTCCTGTGCCTACCTCACTGGCCTCCAATATTCTGTCAAACTTTTGCACCACTCCTCTCCTCAAGTTATAAAACAGTATTAGTGAAGCTCAATCAACTCTGTCACTTGTTATTTTTTCTCCTTTTCTTTTTTGTTCTTTTTCCTTCCTTTTTCTCTTCCCTTTTCTTCCTCTACCATAAGCATATTTGTCAGTGATATCTATTTTTATGGGTCATTGAAAGCAGGGACAAGGTACTAAATAAGTTTTAATGTACATTTTCCATAAGCGGTTGGTTCTTCTGGCATCGAATGTTGGCTGAGGGTTCCTTCTTTGCCATACCTTGTGCCAAGCTCTGCCCATTGAGGGGAGTCTACCACAGGAAACAGACACGGACTAGAGAGCCTCCTTGTTACCAGCAGAGGCCTTCCATTGGGCTCACTGCACAACCCCTGCACAAAACAACAGTGGAAACAAACAGAAGGAGGCAACAGTAAGTCTCCAGCAGTTCCTAATCTCCTGAGCTGATTTAATGAGGTCTGACAGGAAGGAGGCAAAGAACAAAACAACTAAAATGTATAAAGAAAAACTCAGATCAGTGGGCTATTCAAGGAGCCCAAAGATGACATCACTAAGCAGGTAAAGGACTTAAAAGAATCAGGGAAGAAAAAAAGAATCAGCGAGCTTAAACAAGACCCAAATAAATCTAGGTGAATTAATGAAGATGATACAAGACATGAAAGAGCACTTTAAATAAAGAATTAGAGTCTATGAAAAGGAATAAAAAATATCCAGGCCCTACAGAAAGATCTGTTGAAATTGTGGGCTCCCAAAGTGAGCAAAGTGAAGAGCCAGAAGCAGAGCTCGTGGAAAGTTTCTGCAGGAGGCCACACTCCCACAGATGGCCGAGGGGAGACCAGGAGGTGGCAGCCACTGGCCGCCAGACAGCAGAGGTTGCCAGGCATACAGGAGCTGCCCCTGGAGAGCCCGCATGGAGTGAAAAAGCAACACAGAAAGCAAAGCAAAGATAGTGTCAGGTACAGGGCAAAAGTCAGCTAAAGGGCAGCTGAGGCGCGCAGAGTGCCTCCTGGCCATGATCCCACAGAAAGCCTCTGTGACAAGTTATTGTTAAAATCTAACACATTCAACACAGGGAAAATATTAATATTTGTTAGAGAAAAGCAAGAAATTATGTATAAAAGTAAACACTCAAATTTCAGCATATTTTACAATGTAAAACTTAGGTGAAATTTTTCAGGAACTCAAACAAATAAAAGAAGAAGAAGAAGAACAACAACAAAAGAAACCACACCTGATCACATAACAGGATTTTTAAATTGACCAAGACCTAATGATTTCAACGACAGTGAACACCTTAAAAAATTCACACCCTGGTGAAAGTGGAAAGATGCAAGCCAATTTTATTTAGTTCATTAAAAAGGAAGTTTTGTCCTAATATCAATTAGAGAAATTTTCATGCCCACATTTTTTTGCTGTTGTATTTTAGTACAAGGCCCACAGGGTGTACAGGGTCTCACTACATAGACTGGACTCATAGTGATTCTCTTGTGTTCAGCCTCCCAAGCACTGGTATTATAGGCACGCTCCCCCATGGCCAGTCTCCATCACTGTGTCGGTGCATCCTGGGGGAGGGGCCAGCACTGCACGCCCAAGATTGAACCCTGGCCACTGTGTCTGCCTAAGCAGGTGCTTTAGTCTGCTGAGCTATCTGGCTGGCCTTTCATGCCCGTATAGTACACCCTGAGCAACTACTTTAAAGATAACTCATTCAGTGCATTAACTATTGTTATTTTCCTATGATTCTGGTATAATTTTTTAAACTTTTTCATAAATTAGTTCACGGCCTTAAATCCACTTAAAAGCTGAAAGGACTCAGTATGTCATGCAGGGTGATCAGTTCAGCAAAAGAGAAAACAAAAGAGAGCAACAGAGAAAGAGTGTAGGCAAGAGTCTGTGAACAGCAGTGAGAGAAGCTCCTAGTGTCAGCAGCACGAGCTGGATGATTGGACCAAAAACTAAAATTCACTAGTATGTTCCACACAAGAGACACATCTCACCCGTAAGAAGCTCATATATGAGAAACCAAAGCTGTGTCCCATCTGTGAGGCCCAGAAGGAAGCAGGAGAAGCTGGCCTAGCAGGAGCCCTGTAGCCAGACCACACCAGCCTGCTGTGCAAGGGCTGAGACCAAGCCACTCCGTGCCCACACTCAGTGAGCATCCACAGAAAGAGAAAAGCAAACAGTAGTGGACATGAAAGATCACATAAACATCAGTACCATCTTCTCAGTCATAGTGGGAGAATTTAAAACTCCACTACCACATAGCCAGATAGACATAAATAAATAGATAAATAAAATAAATCTGAGTTCAACCATGTCTTTGACCAAAAAGACTAAATAGATTTGTAATCAATAATAGAATATACATTTTTTTCAGCAATACACAGAAGTTTCTCCAAAATATATCACGTAATAGGCCGAAGCACACTTAAACTGGAAATCAATGGCAACAGAAACAATAGAATAATGTTTAAATATGGAGGTTAAATGCACTCCTGAATAGTCAGCGGGTTGCAGGAGCAGTCAGAGAATAAGCTAAACTGCCTACACTGGAGTGATAATGCCAAAAAGTAGCAAGAGTTCTGGTCGCATGTGGAGCAGTCCCCAGGGGAACTTAGGACTGCAAACGCCCACATAAAAAACAGCAATCTTAACTCTGTAACTTAGTGACACCCTCAGTGGCCTAGAAGGAACAATGAGTCCAAAGCAAAAGGATGTACATGAAAGGAAGCTCTGAAGATTACAGGGTAAATTAATGAAATTTAGACTAAGAAAACTACACAGTCACTGGATCAAGGAGTCAGATATGTGAAAGGAACAAAACAAACAAATCTTTAACCAACCTTACAAAAAGAGGTAAGAAAGAGACCACATCCACACTATTAAAAATGAGAAAGTTGTCTCAAGAAATGGGTATTCTACTGAACATTTATGAATTATCAAGGCTGACCCGAGACATAGCACAATAAGCAGCCCAGTGAAAGGCAACAGAATTGAGGCAGTAATAAGAACAACACGAAGCCAAAGCCGTGAAGCAAAGGCCAGGACTGATCAGTTCACTGCTGAGCTTCACAAGCCCACCAAGGAAGGGTTAATTTCCATGAGCCTTGAATTCTTCCCCCAAAAGTGGAAGAGAAAGAACACCAGTGCATCCATTCTCTGAAGCTAGCACTGCCTTGACATCAATGCCAGACAAACACTTAACCGGAGAAGACAACTGCAGGCGCGCCCTCTTGTGAACACAGACACAATCCTTCACAAGATCGTTGCAAAGGAAACACAACAGATGAGTAGCAAGGGAGACGCAGGAATGGCTTCATAGTGCAGACCAATAAGTGGAGTAAATCATAGAACCAGAAAGATGGAAGTCAGGAGCACGACAATAGTTGTGGAAATACTTTGACAACAGATGACTCACCATTTAAAAATCCTTGAGGAAAGTTAGAATAAAAGAATTTGCCTTAATACAATAAAATCCACTTGTGAAAATTCTGCTGCCTACATCACAATGAATGGGGAAACCATGGATACAGAGCCACTAAAATGAAAAAGCACATTGTCCGGGAGTACACATGCGCCTGCTCAACCCTGTGCATGCAACATTAGCCATAGCGATTAGGCAAGAATAACATGGGATCTGAATTGAAGAAGCGAAACTGCCCTCTTCCCCAGATGGCACGATGCACGGAGGATCCGAAAGTGCACAGGGCACTCCTGGAACTAATGGGCACATTTCAGAAAGTAGCAGGATGCAAAACAAAGAGCCCTTTAGGAGTGCTCTTATACCCCAGTAATGAGCTCACTCAGAAAGCAAGCAAAAGCACAACTCCATTCACCACTTTGGAATTAACCTAAGTATGAAAGTGGAGGAAGCATAGCCCACTTAAGAAGCGAAGTGCAACAGAGTACATACAGCTTTGCAAACAGATTGACTGGGTGGCTAGAACAGGAAAGACATCCCTTGTTTGTGAATAAGGAGACCTAACATTCAAAATGAATGCATTACAGAAAATGACTTATAATTCCCACCAAGATAGCATCAGCTTTTTTCTATAGAAGTAGAAAAATACTTCTAAAACACATATGGGATAATAGGGACCTAAAACAGCCACGGTGTTCTCGTGCAAGCAAAGCCAGATAGGCGGCACCACACCCCCAGGCTCGGTGTGCACTGTGAGGCGAGAGTAGCGCGTGCGCAGTCAGCTGCCAGAGAGCAGCCAGACTGCAGAAAGAAGCAGGATGAAGCCTGCGGAGCCAACCTGGGCTCCTCCCGCCGTCTGACTGAACAAACGGACCAATGGTAAGTGTTAGCGAAGACAGCCACACTAACGAACAGTGCTGGGAAACTAATTATGCACTCAGAGAAGAATGAGCTGCGTTTCACAATTCTTAACCTGCAGTAAACTCCACTGGGAGAAATAATTGATAAAATTCTTGACAACAGACTTCTGAACTGCAATTACACAAGATATAATGCCACCAATCAGCAAATGAGATCGCATCAAATTAAAAACCTCCGAGCAGCAAAAGAAACAGAGTGAGGAGGTAACCTATATAATGGGAAAGACGTCACCATGCTGCCCGGAGGACTGCCCTCTAGGATACTGCACATAAACAATTAAACATTTAAGACAATTAAGACACGAGCATTTGAATTGAGTAGGTATTTCCCAGAAGAACAGGCACCACTATGCGCATGAAAGTGCTCAGCATCTTTGGTTATTAGAGAAATGCAAATCGAAACACTGAAAGCTCATCTTATTCTAGTAAGAATGGCCACTATGAAGGTCTCAAAAAACAGGTGATGCTGGTAAGGTTTGCAGAGAAAGCGAACCCTTCTGTATGTTGGTGGGAATACAATAGAAAGTGGTAAAATCACTTTGGGGACCAGTGTGGAGACTTCACACACACGTGAGGGTCAACGCCGTTGGATCTGACTATGCCTCTCCAGAGCAACTTCGGAAAGAGCTAAAGTGCATGCCCACATGCAGTGCAGCATGGTTCGCAGGACTTGAGGCACAGGAGCACATGCATGCATGAATGTGTGAGATCCGTGTACACAAAGTAGAGACTCTCAGCCATAAAGATGAGAAACTTGAGTCAACTGGAGGAAAACAAGTGGCTCATGGGAACATGATGTTACATGAAATAAGCCTGTGACAGACAGGTAAACATGACATGCTTCCCCAGACACCCAATATATACAAAATATGAGGAGCAGAGCACAAGTCCTGCTAGGAAATAGGGAGGCAGACTTTCCAGAGCCAGGAAGGATCGCAGAGGAGAGGGAGGGGCCAGAGTGCACAGCTGATGGATGTCTGGGCAGAGTGACTGCTACAGATGGTAAGCCTGAAGGGGAAGGAGGGGGAAGGAGAGGGAGAAGAGGAAGGGAAGGGGAAGGGATGGGAAGGGGAAGGGAAGGGAAAGGGGATGGGAGGGGAAGGAGAAGAGATGGGAAGGACAAGGGATAGGAAGAGGAAGGGGAAGGGATGGGAAGGGGAAGGAGAAGGAAAGAGGAAGGGGAAGGGATGGGAAGGGGAAGGAAAGAGGAAGGGGAAGGGCAGAAAAAGAAAAGTGGGGGAAGGAAAGAGAGAAAGGAAGAAAGAAAGAATGAATGAATGAAAGAAAGAAAGAAAAGAAAGAAAGAAAGACAACTCCAGGGCACACATTCAGAGCTGGTGATATTCTGACTCAGGGAGAGTGAGTGGATGCCTTATAAATTTCTACTAGTATGTTGCACATATATTAATTCTGATATATTACAGTTATTGAAGCAACATTACATCTTCTATGGTAAAAAAATTCATAAGATTGATTCTAGCTATCAGTGAAGCACTTGTTAATAACTTTTTTGGGGGGGTTGAGACAGGGTTTCATTTCACAATTCAGCCTGGCCTTGAACTCACTTTGTAACTCATGGTTATAAGTCCTGAAACTCTCAGTGATCCTTCTGCCTCAGCCTCCCAAGTGCTGGGATTACAGGAGTATGTGGCCACACAGGCAAATTAGGATAAACTAATTTTACTGATTCTGAGAGGCAAATGTCTCTAGTCATTTTCAATAAAACCATCAAAATTCTAAGTTTATTAACACATTTATATTACATATTCTACATTATAAACAGTACATATACACAATCTATAACACACACACACACACACACACACACACACACACACACACACACATAGCCTAAATACATAGGAAATAAATTCAGGAATCAGTACTGATAAAATTAAAAACATAAAATCCTGTAGTTGTCAAAGATGTTATTAAACTAGTAAGAAATTAAGTAGTCCAGAATAGGTTTTGAGGACATAATAATTAAACTTCTAGTTATGTGAATACTAAAATTAACTTTCTAATTGGTATGAAGCTCACTGATATTCTCCAAGGCAACAGATTTGCAGCAGATGTGACTTTAATTGGTTCCACTCAAATATTTATAAATCCACCTGGAAATTTGGAATACCTCCCCCATCAAACACTATTTACCAAAGATGCATTATCCTGCATGATGGACTCTTTCATGTTTCTCTCAAGCAATGGCATGAAACGTACAGTTGAGGTGGCCTTGTTCCTGCTCTACTAAGGGTCACGCATACTTTTCAGCATCGCTGGCTTACACACGAAAGTCTTTGGGTTCTTCCACTGTATCTGCGGGCAAGGACCCCGTGCCTTGGCCCCTGTGCAACATTGTACCATGCCCAGCCTCGCTGCAGCTCTCTGGATGGCCAGGCTCCAGCGCGAGGCTCGCATGGGCCTGGTTTGTTCTTTGTTCCATGTTTTCTGTAATAATGCTCTGCCTTTTTAGTTGAACACGTGCTTCTTGTTCTGGGGTTATTGGTGATGATTTTTTTCTTTCATTTTCTTTTATGTGTTTTCTTCGCTATTAGTGTGTGCTTGTCTTGTTGTTTTAATTTTACAAGTGAATTTACAGGGATGATTCCTGCTCAGTACAGTGATATATTTCACATATTTAGAATCCTTAGGACATATGTCTTTATGAGATATTATTTAAAAATAATTTCTTCTTTTTCAACCTCCATAGGTAAAAGTTCTGAGTCTTTCATGGGATAAGTTAGGCAATATTAGAAACTGCACATTACAACACTATTTCACATATATAATATTTTATGTAATTTACATTTCTTAATATATTCTATTGAAAATTAGCATAATTTCTTATAAATTTTTATAGATTCTTCTTTAAGTATGCAAAGTTGACTAAAGTCAAAATAGCTGTCACCTCTGAAATGTTCAGATTTACTAAGAAAATCTCATAGAATACAATGACTAAGTACAGTGGAGGAAGTGATGAAAGTAGAATTTTCTGTCTTATTTTCTTGTGTAAGTCTCTCATGCACCCCAAGAGAAACTGCTGCTTCTGTAAAGCTTTAAGATGAATTTCCAAATTTGTGTTGAAAATAAGCTTTTATATAAGTCTTATAAAAACTACTGAATAATGGCAGTTTTTCTATTTGCCATTACATATTTGAACCTTATGCTTTAGCAAGGCTTTCTATTAAGTGCCACTGAACTGGTATTTATTGCCATGCTTTGTCTGCAACAATCTGCTATGCTGACGGCTTAAGTATCTTCCACTTTAAATTTTGAAATGAGCTAATATTAAAAGCATGAAATATTGACTATTCTATGAACGCTCCGAGAGTAAAATATAATTAATAAGTAATCAATGAATGTACTGTCTTCCATATACTGAATAATAAAGTTTTGAGATAGGGCACCATGGCTCACACCTTAATCCCAGCACTGGGGATTCTGAAGGCAGGAGGATAAGAGTCTGAGTTGCATAGTGAGACCTTATACCAAATACATACAAAAATTTTTAAAAAGTAATAATAAATATTTTTGAACCTCACTAAAATCATGTTCTTGTTCAATGGAAATAATGTTAGTATTGATAGTTTTGCTTCAGCCAATGCTTCTGATATAAATCCTTTAAATTTGGCACGAGCCTGCCTCCTTATTGGCCCACTTACTTAAGTAAAGTGCTACGCCGCTTGTACCTCCGACCCGGTGCCTCTGAGCCTCAGCGCAGTGTCTAAGGCCCTGCCCCGCTGGGGTCCCTGCATGGAGGCCCCACACTGCTTAGGGAGCGCAGCAGGGTCTCCGTCTAGCAGAGCCACTTGTACTCTGCACGCAATGCCTGCATTCCTACTTTTGTGTGCGCTCTAAAGACGTATTTCCGTTTCCGTAATTTGAATGTACAAATTACTGAAACCCTGCACAGAGAAAATGTTGACAGAGATCCCATTTTTCTTCAGAGAGGCCTAATTGACACTGAATGGCAGTGCTCCTGTTTTCAGTAGATGAGCTTTGTATGCTGTCATGAAATTCTGGGCAACCTATGCAGCTGGAGATGCACTTGCTGCGACCAGGACCTCGCCATTTCTTGGGAGGAGCACTATGAAAAATTGTCATTTGACAAGTGTGTTTTTATGCCTCAGTTAAGGAAAACTTAAACAACAGGGATGTTCAGTTAGATGTGTTTTGTTATTGTTGTTATTATCGCTGTATCCCTAACACTGTCGGGCATGAGTGGTCCCTAACCTCAAATACGTTGACGAGTGTCCTCAGGAAAGGCGGCTCCTGGCGCCACGTGCAGGTCGGCGATGGGCAGAGGCTGTCCTCCAGATCCAGTACAGCCCTGCGGGTCGCTTCCAGGACCCGGGCAGGGAAATTCAGTTCTAGCTCTGTGCCTAAGGATCTTTCCAGTAACACTGCCACTTTGGAAGGCATGCTGGTGAAACTGCAGTGACTCAGCAGGCAGCGGGAAAGTAAAACAACGGGAATGGTTCAGATTTAGGAAAACGGAAAACCAAGGACGGGAGCGCAGTGTGCATCTGGCTGCGGCTGGCCGTGGCAGGCTCCTGTTGCCCTCTGCAGACAGGCCCAGAGGGCTCACCAGCGCACGATGCCTGGAGATGGGGCTCCGTCATTCGGCCCCTCGAAGCCCGCAGGGAAGGTCTGAGGGGGCCAGTCTGCGGCTCGGCTTTGCGCAGGCCCCGCCGGGGTTCTCAGCTGGCTGCAGGCCCATGCTCACCCTACGCGTCCGCGCCGTGTCACCCTCCACGGTGCCAGCCCCTGGGCACCCTGTGGGCGAGCGCGTCGCGTGTCCAGCCCGGGTGCTGCCGCCTTGTGTGAGGCTGCGCCTGGGGGCCTCAGCGCCACTCGGTAATCCCATAAGACGCGCTGCCACCCAACATGAGTTTGTGCCAGCGTCGCGCGCATCCGTGTGACAGCCACTAGTTGGGTGTCCATTGTGTGGACCACAGACGACCTGCCCGGGGCTCAGGGCCCCATAGCTGACCCCGCTGACTACCGGGGGGCTCCCCCACTCCCGAGCCTGCCAGCGCCTTGCAAGTCTCTGCCCTTTATTACGCACGCACCCCTGTGTGTCCTTCGTCTGGAGACCCCGAGGTTTGCTAATGCCAGATTTCCCTGAAAATGGCGCTTCTCTGTAAACAGCGCGAGACGCATCGCTGAAGACGCGGGTGAGCGCAGGGCTTTCCGAGGAGTCTAACCTACCTGCAAAGGACAATTCATTTCTCTTCGCAAAATGTATTTCGTGCCCATCATGACACGCTAATCTCAAAAATGTCATTTTTGGCAACTTTATTTGAAATAATCACTGTGAATCTAATATGTTACTCTTCTGTACCACTTAAATTAAAATTTAAGTTGAAAAAGGTGTTCTCGAAATGGTTGCGAACACCTGGCTTTCACAGCCTCTCTTGGGTTTGCTGTGAATTTTATCCTAAAAAGAAGTTTTGAGAATCAATGATTGGGGACAGTGAAAATTTAAGTATTCTTTCATGCACATGTAATTTAACAATATAATTTAAATTCTTCTTACCAGTATTTATGTTTAGAAGAGCAAAACATATCCGCAGATCGTATTCAGTTCCCAAGTTTTCATCGTGCAGAGAGAGGAACCACTTTGCCAACACTGTGTGTGCTGTTGTCACACTATCCCAAGCTAAACAGCCAGTCTGCACATCCACCCCCCTGCAGAGCTATGCAGACACCGCGGTACAGGTCAGGGAGTCAAGGTGCGAGCTGGACAGCAGGAGCAATGCTTACCTGGCTATTTCTAGTAGAGCAGGAGTCGGCATCGATCACTAGTCTATGTCTTCTAGTTCCTGACTTCCTGAACCCCCTAGAGTCTATACTTCTTCTACTATGGAAGTGGTATCTGCCAGGAATTAATATCATTCATGCTCTAATAAAGCAGAAATATCACACTTGAGTCCTAACAATGGTGACAAGGAATATAAGAATGTTAATGGAAAGACATCAGAATGAGATCATTAAAAGTTCATTCTCCATCTGTTATGCAACTGTATGCCACTGAATTAAAATAGGTTACTTTAATTATGGATCAATTCTAACTGGCCTTCAATAAAAGGGTAATGATAAGTAACGACACCCATCCTACCTATTTGAATGTTTATTTACTCCTTAGTAGAGCAGAATGCTCTACAGCTTTGATACATTTGTGTTTATTTCAGAAACTCTGATAAAATTTACTATTAATAGTCTCACTTTTATATGCAGAGGAGAATCTTAGCAATGCCAGCTATATTTTTTAAGATCAATAATCAAGAAAGGGAGATGTCCAACCTGTTAGCTGGCCTGAGCTACATTATGCAAAGCAGGACTCTCCTATGCAGCATGTAGAATATGCAGCATAGTTCATGTACATAAGAAATAAGACCTTTTTTATTTGTAATTATGGCATTTTAAAACTATAGCTAGAAAGCCACCATCCCCTGGTTAGACATACTTGGATAATAACAACATCTCTGGTGTTAATAATCCATTATTATCTATGGAAAGCATGGAAAGATGAGGTTTTACATCTTTAAATAAAAAAAAAATATATATATATATATATATATATATATATATATATATATATATATATATTTTTTGTCTTTTTGAGACAGGGTCTCACTATGCAGTTCAGGCTGGCCTTAAGCTCACCTTGTAGCTCAGGCTGGTCTCGAACTCACAACAATCCTCCTGCCTCAGCCTCCTGAGTGCTGGGATTACAGGCATGCGCCACCATGCCCGGCTCCAATACTGTATTTTATCATATATATGTTAAATAAAAACAAAATAATTTATTGTTATTATGCTCTACAGATTATTGCAAATTTTTAAAACATTTTAAAAAGGAACTAACCCTCCCACTTTAGGCAAACAATCATGATCAACTGAATTGCTTCATAGTTACCACTTGCTACCCTAGACGCTGATAGAAAGGGCCAGGCTGGGAGTCTGGGGCTCGCTCCCAGGAGAAGTATTCATTCAAGTGATCAGATGGTGCTGCAGACCAAGATCTGCTTCCCACGCGCTGGCTTCTAGCAAAGTCAAGTGTAATTACCTTAAAATAAATATTTCATTTTGCCTCAGTAAATTCTCAAGACTACATTTAATAAAGTACGAAATTTACATTAAGAAAGAAAAGTAAATCAAAAACAGATTAATGCCAAAAGAGCTAGTACTTTTCCTGTTATCATAAGCTGAAAACATACGCACACAGACGTACATGCACAAACACAAATAAGCACATTGAAATCTCTTTGAAAGGGAGCAAGCAGAACCAGGGACTGTGTCAGCTAATCTCCTGAAGATTTTCCTTTTGACACCAACTATTTTTATACTCCTACTAAAACCAATACTAAATTAGATTCTAATCTGTAAAAGAAGCTATGTTAATTGAGAGAAAAGATTTTTCAAAGAAATGAAGCAAATGTGAAAGAAGTCAGAGGCTCTGAGAGGCCCAGAGCGCCAGGCCCTCAGGACTCCACCCACACAGCCAGCTGACCGGGCTCCGTGCCCCTGAAGGCTGTCCAGGTGCGGTTGTGTACCCCCGAAGGCAGCCCAGGTGCAGCTGTGCATCCCGGAAGGTGGCCCAGGTGCGGCTCTCCAGCACCAGCGTGGGGAGACTTGACGGCAAGTCCTCCCGCGCCCCCTTCTCACTGGTAATAAGACAGTAGCACAGCCTGATATATAAAAACACGTGTTAGAATGTCGGAAATCTGAACCTGGACCACGCAAAACATTCATGATTAATATTTTAAAACTTCTCATCCAACTTGCTCTGGGATAAAATTGCACTATATTATTTGAAAGATATTATAAATATAATCTTAGTCCTGTTACTTGAAGGCCTTCTTCATTGCTGGTATGACATTAACGGTTGCCGCACCCCGAAGTAGATGCTGAGGGTATCACGACTGGCAAGCTCGTTCGTATGACCGCTCTGCTCTCCATCTCAGCATGTCATTCAATAAATTACATGCTCCATTAATGCGTTACTGTAAAAAACAGCTTCGCTAGACAATGCTGCCCGGTGTAGGCTAGAGGGAGCCAGGCTGAGCCACAGCGCTCGCAGGGCAGATACACTCCCTGGTGTGTCAGGGGCGGCCTGAGTCCGAGGGAAATGACCGGCTCGCACCCTTGGCTTGGATGCCAGCTTGTTCAGTTGTTCACCATCCAACGTCTGCTAGCCATTAGCTTTCTGATATGCTGATTTCCTAAGAACATTTCTTGCAGCTAGGTGCGAGGTTAAATGCACGGTACTTTCTTTGTCCACCAATGCGGAGCATCGTGTGAAGGCATGACAAAGCAGTATGCTGCGTGCATTGCCATAGTGTCAGCGTCAGAGCGCTCAGCGACCTGGAGCTGTGCGCGGGCAGGGTCACCGTCACACGGACCGCGGAACGCGGATCCACTCAAACTGCAGTGGTGCTCGATGCATTGTGCCAGCTTGATGTGGGGAGCTCGGGTGCATCGCTCTGCACGGTTCTGGGCCATGGGGTGGCGGAGAGTAGCGCAGGGCCCTGCCTGGGCATGGTGGGGGCCACCCTGGAGCGACTGAGCGCAGAAGGGAGAAAGGAGCTGAGGAAGGTGTGATGCTTCCACGGAGAGGTCCTGGTCTTCGTCGCGCTGCTTTGCAGCCATGCCACTTCGGAGGAGCTTGATCTTTGCTGAGAAGCTCCAGTCTTTGTAGTCAGTGCAGAAGGAAGAGAGGCTCGGTGGACGCCGCAGCTGCTGCTCCTCCTCTGCTCTTTGCTGTCTTCTGCAGCCATGAACTGCTGCCGTTTGCCTTGGAGCCAGCGGAATGTGAACTGAACCCTCCACAAACTGTGAGCTAAATAAACCTGTCCTTCCCTCATTCTGTGTTGGGTATTTGTCCCAGAAATGAGTAAAAAGTAAGTAAGACACTAACTTAAAAGTCCTTCAAACCTGTCTCAGGTCCTATAACTTACAGACATTCTCACAGCACTGCTTCTTAACTTCCGGGAGACTAAAGTGCCTGCCAGAATTCCAGTCTGATATTTACTATATTTGATTCTTTATTTTATTTTTTTTCTGGGAAAAGTTTATTTTAATATTCAAATAATGGTCAGAATGTTGTTTAGTGTTTATATTTGGCTAGAGAGCCCATTTCTCTAGGGACCCTGGATTTCTAGTGAGTTCTCCTGGGGTATTTGTTGTAGCACTTTACATAGTTGTTGGAATTAAGATGCCTTTGTGTCCTAATGAGGTTTTCAAGAGCAGACACCCTGCGTCATCTCCTTCTGCCTTTCAGAATTTGAAAAAGCCTCAGTGCACAGCATTTATGGTATCGAAGTTACAGGCAAAGAGGACAAAAATAGTGACAATTTGTTTATGATATAGAGAAAGTATTAAAAGAAGCAGAAGACAAATATATTTATGTACTGTACCAAAGAACAGACCATCAAGCAGGAAAATTTTCTTTAAAATTTGATTCTGTTCCACCAAGGACTGAGTAGCTGGACCCAGGAACCCTGAACAAAGTCGCATTGTCCATTCAACCCATGTGACACGTGTTTCTTTGTTTCTCATTTTTTTTTTTTGCTGTTTTTAATTTCCCCCCTTTTTTTTCCATTTATTTTTATTTTATTGAAATACAAATGTCAATCAGACAGGTTCAAAACACCATAACCATACAGAGTCAATGAAATAATACATTGCAAACTGTTTTCATAACGTTTTGGTATTGTACAAGGTGCATACATGATATTATATTTACAGGTTTTTATACAGCTGAATTATATCAAAGATTCAATAATTATTTACCTAGTGGATGACCATAGCACTAAAAGCCGACATAATATCCTGTCCAACC
>PVKA01030035.1:0-27500 GCA_004027165.1 Ctenomys sociabilis
GACAGCATTAATTTTTCAAAGGTGGAGACTATATCTTCTCTTTATAATTTTACTATGCCTGGTTTGATATTAAGCATCTAGCTACTCCGGCATGCTTGGATAGAAATGATGTGGATGAATTAACTTATTATGAGTATTAACAGGAGGCGTCTGGAAATGTTTCTTTGGCACAGTGTGCCTGGAGCTGTCACCGGGCCATGGGGTGTGTGTGGGGGCAGGGAATACCCGGGAAATGTTTATAGCAGCGCAATGTGTGATAGCAAAATCTTGGAAACAACCAAGATGTCCATCACATGAGGAATGGTTGAAAAAGATGTGGTATTTCTGTATAATGGATTATTACTCAGCTAATAAGAATGATAAGTTTGAAGCATTTATACTGAAGGGGATGCCACTTGAACATATACTCATAAGTGAAATAAACCAGACACACATGTGTGTCTGGTTTATCTCACTCCCCAGTATAACAAGCAAAAAGCAGAAATACAAAAGGAAACGTACAACAACAACTAAAATCAATTGAGCCAGATAAGGCAAAGTGAATGGCACATGCTGCAAGATGCTAATCAGCTTTTCTTCTGGTTGTTTAACAACCTAAGTTCACAAATCAGAGTTGGATAAGTAGAAGAGTCACAAGGCCAGCCAACATTTTGGCTCTAGCCTTTCAAGGTCAGGGAAGACTCAGGACATAGGAGAACCTGTACTGCAACATCATGCAACTCAGGTGAGCTCCAAATTTTCTGAACAAGGAGATTATGGAGCCACAGAGGAAAGAGATCGAAGTTCTATAGTGTGCCTGGGGAGAGTCACATGGAGAGAAAACTTTCTCTCAGGCTCTCACAGAGAGCAAACTGGTCAAGCATTGGCCGTGACTCATCCGCATGGATGACACAGACAAAGGATCAACAGAATAAGGTACAGGACTACAAGATAAACCCTGAGGGGACTTCACTGACCTTATAAGAAACATAAAGTACATGTTTTGATATATAGGTCTTGCTCTATCTCGGTCTTAACCATCCAGCAGAAAAGTATAAAAATGAAGTATACATCGCGGGCCATAATATTAAGCTGAGCTGTAAATGGCTATGGTCGACAACTTCTTTGAATAACTCACTATTGTGGAATGCTGGACTGTGTTGGATTGTGTTGTCCCCGAGTTCAAGCACCTTAGTTGAATGACAATGGAGTGCCCATCTTTGACAGGTGTAGACAAAGGAAGGGGCATAGAAAGAAAAAATCATGATGTGTGTGTATAGACAGTACAGTTGGGATAGATAACGCTGTGCTTCTACATAATCCTATGAGAGGCAAGATTTGCACTAATGGTGGCTGGACAGGATATTATGTCAGCTTCTAGTAGTATGAAAAATAATTATTGAATTTTTGATATAATTCAGGTATATAAAAATAAGTAAACAGCTACACTCTTAATTTACTGATAAGAGACATCTGCTATAATAATGTCTGTAAGTATAATATCATGTTTGTACCTTGTACGATACCAAAACATTATGAAAACAGTTTGCAATGTATTAATTTATCGAATCTGTCTTGTTAAGGTGTCTTAAAACTGTCTGATTGATATTTGTAATTCAATAAAATAAAAAATAAATTAAAAAAAAGTACATCAACCTTAAGCTAATAGTGTGCCACGATTTTAAGGCATGTGTATAAATAGAACTATTTACAGTAAAAAAAAACAAAACAACAACAACAACAAAAAAACAGGAGGCGTCACCAGCTGCTGTGCAGCAAGGATATGTTGGGCCTAGAATGAATCAAATATGGAGAGGGACGGACAGAACAGGGGGTGATTAGCTCGCTGTTCAGAGGGAAGCACTATGTAAAATGTACAAATTGTTTATTTCTGGAATTTTCTATTTAATATTTTCAGAACATGAGTGGCTTTGGGTTATTGTGACTGCAGAGAACAAAGCCATGGATAAAGGGGCACTACTGTCCCTGAGAGAATAAGTCAAATGATATTTTCAATGAATGAGCTAGACTTTTTGTCTTCTCCCCAAGGGATAGTCAGCTTCAGAGACAGCCTGCAAGAGGGCCAGGAAATGAAGTTTTGCAGTGCGCAGAGCCCACCTGTGATTAACTGTATGCCACTGGATTCGGGACAGGTCTCTCAATCTTTGGGTGCCTTTGTTTCTTTATCAACAAAATACAATAAAGTGCCCTTTTCTCTGCTTGACAGTAGGAATCATAAGAAATAACGAGCCCTACCCTTACTTTTCTGTTCTTTACAACTGGAAAATAGTTACCAAGGTTTCAAGGGCAATTTTTAAAAGAAAATATATTTGAAATCTTTAAAAATGAATATTTATGAAAAAGCATTGTTTTGCTGAACCATATCATATGTATAAACCTTGGAAAAATGATTATGTGTCTAAGAACTATCGTTAGTAGACAGTGTGTCTTTATAAATTATTTTGTTTGTATTATGTATTCAAATCTTAGCTGACAGTTATTTTAAATCTTATAAAAATTTAAATTACAGCATGCTACATGTAATTGCATAGAAAATACTCTAGACACAAATTTATTAGATCAAAAATGACATTCAAATTTATACCTTTTATTTTTCATTTCTCAGCTCTTGGGTATTTACTCACAGTCTGTGTTCAATATAAAAGCCAAACTTCCCTGAGAATTTTGCAAGAGCTAAACACCTGGAGTCACATCTGCAAACTGTCTCCCAATGGGTTCTGGGGGGGCTGTTGTAAATGCACCAGTGTGCTTGTGAATATTTTAAAATGTTGACTAAAACACAGTGACACTAGAAATCTGTTGACCTTGAGAAAGCTACTCTCTCTAAATAGTAGTTAGTTTTAATAGTGAATTGCCCTACGTTGCTTTCATTACTTCATACAACTGGGAAACTGGTTTTGGAGGCTGCTATGATAAAAAGCAGGAAACACCAGTAAATCAGTGTGGCAGAGGACATGAGAGAGGAAATGCTAATATGACCCCAAAGTTCGAGGAGTTCTGCAGCACCCAGCATAATTAGCTAATATAATTAAATAAGTGATTATAGTTATCTAAAATGAAATAAAAAATATTTTTTAACTTTACGCATATCATTTTCTAATATATGGAGTTGTCAGGATGTAAATGCTGACAGGTATTTTGAACTTAGTATGCTGTGAAGAAGGAATGAGAAACATGCATTCACAGCTAATGGGAGGCCAGGGGCAATTCATGGAGATCTTATCTCAGAATAGTGGCTGGACAACTTGCTATATCAGTTTCTAGTACTATGGATGGACAACCACTAGGAAGATAACAAGGAAGATAGTATTAATTATTGAATCTGGGATACAATTCAGCTATAAAAAAGTAAGATAAGTATACAGCTACACTCTGTTAAGTTTCTGATTAAAGATAACTGCTATAATAATGTCTGTAAGTACACTATCATGTATGCACCTTGTACAATACCAAAATATTATGAAAACAGTCTGCAACGTATTAATTATCAAATCTGTCCTGTTAAATTGTCTTGAAACTGTCTCATTGCTATCTGTTCAATAAAGAAAAAAATAAAATCAAAATAAGCAGGGCTGGAGATACCCTATCACTCCTTGTTTTCAGTCTTTAGTGGCCCCCGAATGAAAACCAAATCACTACCACCAACACCAACACCCTTTAGAAAACCTAAAACATTTATAATTTCTGTTCTGGTTTGTGTCCAGTTGTCTCCCCAAAGCCTCATGTACTCATGAAGCTTCTAGAGTTTTTGAATAACTCACGATCTAATGCAGGGATTATGGGTGTGAGTGGGACACCCGCCCTGGGGCATTCTGAATGCAGTATAAGGCTGGGGAAGAGGCTTGCTCTCTGTCTCTGTTCACCACTACCACTGCTCCTCCCTTTGCTCTGGCTGTTTTCCACCACCATGACTTGAGACCCTCTTCCATGTGTCGTTCTGCCATGGAGCCAGCAAAGTGTGGATGGAAACCTCCACTAACTGTGAGATAAATAAACCTTCCTTAGTTTTGGATGTTGAGTATTTAGTCCTAGCAACAAGGGAAAAGTAACTGAGACACTTTCCAAAGAAATTCTGCATTTTGTTTCTGAGATAGAAACACAAAGATTTCATTGCGATGGAGCAGAGATGAATGTAGTTTATGTCTGCACACTATGGAAGGAGACACAGTCACTTCTGGGGAGCTGCTGGCAAGGACTGGAAGGTCTTATTTTATAAGGACTGTACACATATTCCTTATCTGGAAACAAAGATTTCTGTTCCTACATTGTCCTAATAAGATTCCAAATAAATTAGAGAAATGGAATATTTACTTGTAGTTCATTATCATGGTCCAAACATCTATTCATTTTTGTGTACAAAGAGAAAAATTAATGTTGCTTTAGTCTTACAAGGAAAACTGCCAGAAGCGACCAAAAAAATGTGCCCAGCTCTGCTACTTTAGATTGAGAAATGGTTTAGAGTTATTTTGACATTAATGTTTGTGTATGTGTTCTAGGTTGAATATGCAGTGCTGAGGTCACTCACTTCAATAGTTAACTTGAAATATTTTTTCAGAAGTTACTATATGATAGTTATCAATTGTTATTTATTTCTTAGTTTAGTAAGTGGAAAATTGTTTCTATTAGGACTTGAGTACACTGTTACACTTGAGTAACATTAACAAAATGTTTTTAATAATAATTAACATTTTGTTAATATTCCTTTATATCTAGTAAAAAGCACATTTCATTGTTAATACTTCTAATCTTTATATTACATTGTATTAGAATAGTTTTGTTACTTTAAAAGAAAAGATTAAATAATGAATTACACAATTACAACAAATTAAAATATATAAGTGTGTACTATCATTAAAATGTTAAATCAAGGTATTGCTACTGATAATTTATAGTTTTTTGTTAGCTGGCAGGCCTAATAATCTGCAGACAGAAAGATATGATTCTTTTCTGTAATATAATAATGCAGACAAAAGAATCAAGTTATGAAAAAGACAGGAATATGTTAAACATCTAACCAAATAGGATGGATTTGAAATTTTTCCTTTTTATTCACTTAATTCTATAAACCCTTTTCATAGCAGTTTTATATGAGGAGAAAGCTTAAGGTTTCACAAAGAGATTAAATTTTCTGAAGGATGTAATAAGAAAAAATAGTGAACCTTGTGATGTGTGAGGAGAAATTTTTCTATGCTCAAGCTATGTTTTTGAAAGAAAATTAATTTCTCAACAAGTAGTAAAATTATAGAATGTTGAGGATTGATGATGCCCTAAGTATTTTATCCAACTCTTCTAGTTTAAATATGAAGAATCTGAGGCACAGAGAGGTTAAGTAACTTGATTTTGATCACATAGCGAGTTATTAATAGAGCAACTACCAGAGTAGAGAGATTGTGCATGGATCAGTTCTTTTCTGTGAAGTTATGTTCCATTTCAGAAAATAATTCAGAGACTAATTATGCATGCAATACTTTTTATGCAAAAAGCCATTCACATTGTGATTTTAAATTTAGTAGATTTTTCTCTGTTTTTAGGATATTTAAGGCCAATTATAAGAGGCATGCTAGAAGCATGGAAAAAGTATGGGCTTAGGAGTTAGGGTTAAAATTCTGACTTTATATATATTTATGAGCTCCATGAAATTGGGGAAGATATTTAAAATGTTTATATCAGAATTCATTCATTTGTGTAATTGGAAGAATATCTCTTCATGTGACATTGTTAGGCTTAAATGAAACAATAAAGCCTGGTATCTAGTAGTTTTCCAACAAATGTTAATTTGCCTTTACTTAAGTAGGCTTGGAAGGCAGAGTTTGGAAATGGATACAAGGAGGGGAAATAAGTATTTAGAACAATCATTAAAGTCTAAGTGGACCATTATCTAACCACTTGTTTATAAAGGACTATGGTTATTAAATATAGATGTCAATATGTGATCAACAAAATCATATGGAATGATATAGCAGTCATCCAATATAGGCTGTAATTAGTACTTAGAAAATAATCTGAATGCAAAGTATATAACAACTAATGATGCTACAATTATTGAGTGTTCAGACAAAAAGACTGAGAATAGTAGGAGCCTATAGTGTTGGTATTAATGTGTGAGGCATCAATTTGCAGAGATTTTTCTCCAGGGGAGGATGACTTCTGAGGTGTATGGTTCAGTGCAAAGCCATTTAAGAAAAAAAGTGGTATCAGATGCACTGATGATTTGCTATCTTGGTTTTGGAAGCTTCAAGACAAGTGGCCATCCCATCCTAAGTATTTTTCTGGTACAAATTTTACTAACTCTGGTGCTTTTCTTTACTTTTTCCTCCCCCACCCCAACTACTTTGTTCTTTTTTTTTTTTTTTTTTTTTTAATTAAGCAACAAGCACCTTGTACCTTAATATAACCATAAGATGATGGATTACATTGGTTGTCCTGAGGTAGGGTCAGAGGGGGTCCCCCAAAGTAGCAATGGGTACCTCATCTCACACCCCCACCTCTTGCATGGAATAGGTTTGTTGATTTTTATCAGAGAAAAAGAATTTTAGGACATACCAGTGACAGCCATGGGCAAATTTATTAGACAAAATTAGAAAGCAAGAAAGAATTGGGAATAGATTAGTGCTTTATAAGCTGAAAGGGACACAGTTTTAAGAAAAGGATCAGATTGGACCATTAACAAAGAACGAGATGAGGTTTTATAGGCTTTCTGGTGTGGGGAAGAGATGTTTTTCTCAGTTCTGGGTTACAAGATGTCTTATCTACGGAAGATGATTATTTCTTCTTGGGAAAGTTTCAGTTTTGTGGAGGCGCTGTTGTATTTTAAGGAGACTAAAATTTCAGATGATGACTTGAGATTTCTGAGTACTTATTGGTAGTCTCTGTAAATCTTTCCCCTCCATGTCCTCAGCTTTGAAGGCGGAACGGCTATGTTATGTAGATTCAGGGCTAATGTTTATAGGCAGAGCTAAGCAAAGATCTGACCCAAAGTGTGTGTGGATATGGATTACAGGTGTGCAATAGTGAGATTAGCCTACTGGTTGGATTAGCATAGCTCCAGATGTGGCTAAATTGACTTACTGAAAATAGAACCCATCCTGTATGTGAATAGCACCAACCAATCAGCTTGTGCATTGGATGAAATAAAAAGGTTACAAGGAAGAAAGCTTTCCTGCTTCTTTTCTGCCATGCCATAAATTATTTCTCCTCTGCCATGCTGTCCTGCCTTGGTGCCAGCTGTCTAGGGACTGAAACCTGTATGAACTGAGTGCTAAAATTAATGTTTCCTCCTTTAAGTTTAGTGTGTTGGTTATTTTGCTCCAGTGATGAGGTGGCTGGGCCTACTGTGGATGAGGAACTCACTAAAACAATGCATTTTAATGAGTAGCAGCTTAATGGCCCAGGAGTTGTGTTTTGTCTCTGTGGTGGACTCTGACTGCTTCATTCCATGTGACCTTTTGTATATGAACAAGGCTGCTGGTTTTCACTTAGATATTATCCTTAATATTTCATTTTACTTATAAATTTATGCAAGAATATAAAGAATATAAGAATATGCTCTTATTTACTTATAGTGTTTCATTGAAAAGGTATGTCTATCTTCTTTTGAAAGAGAGGGATACTTTAAGTTCAAAGGTAGACAAATCTCATTCTCATTTAAGTAACATAAACATAGTCTTGCAGGTGAGGTGTGTGTGTGTGTGTGTGTGTGTGTGTGTGTGTGTGCTTTTCTAGGGTAGGGATCCAGAAAAACTTGCCCTTGTTAAGAATTCATCAGCTACTATATTTCCTTATAAAATTGCTTTAATTTTACATGTACAATTCCTATGAATTGTCACACTTAAGAAAAGATTGACTAAAGGGATAGATTTCCTCAGTCTTTTGATATTAGGAAAGAACTCTGCTCCAGAGGACACTTAGCAGACTTAGATAGACAGAGGTAGCTGGGGACTTAGATAGATGAAATGTAATTAGAAATATTTTAAGCCCTGAGTTCAAAGAATTTAGGGAATGAGGACTGATTGTAGTTTTTATTTGAATTTGAGAGAGGTGATTCATCATATTAAGTGAGGCAATGTAAGTGAAAGAAGGTTGTACATAGCATGCTTTATATGAAGGTAAGGTAGTCACTATCTTGGCTACAGTGGGCTATCCCCTTTCTTAAGGAGTTTTTCCTAGTGTTTGGTTAGTCTAAATGTATCCTCAGGTGCCCATAATGTACTTTCAGGTAAAAAGGACTGTCTCTGCATTTTTCCTTTTCCAATGGTATACGGTGCTATTGAAACACACAACATCCAGTGGGACTAGATTTGTGGACATACATTTTGTAGCTTTCTTTTCCTAAAATCAGAGCACAGACTACTCGAGCTCTAAGGCTTTTTAAAAATGAAGAATGGGTTATACCTGCTTTAAAAATGTTAATTCAAATATAGAGCATGGCACTCTTCATATTGAGAGTGTTTGAAGCCTGCTCCTGAACAGAATTACAAAGGAAACTCTTGGGAGCAAAGTAGATCATGTACTGTTTATATTTAGACCTCCATTTGTTTATAGTTTCAAAATCAGTGGGAAAATCTTGATCAAAGGCACGATAACTCATACAGAAAACTACAAGACCACTTCATAGGGCTAGATTCTGTAAAGAGTCTTTGATTCAAATGGTTCACAAGCCAAAAAAAATGCCCCAATGGCTCAAAGTTCCATCTGGCAACAAACTTCCAGGGTAAACAGGAAGCCCTCCTGAAAATTTAGGAACAAATGATACTCATTGCCTTGAACTCAATAATTCTGGCTTTGAGACAAGAGTTCAAAGTAACTAGTAAAAAAAAAAAAGAAAGTTTAACATGAGGGCTTAATACCATTATTGTAATTTAAGTTTTTTGGGTAGGGATGACACAGTAGTTTATTGAAAGTATGGGAAAGATATACACTATGTAGTATCCTCAGCAATAGCTCTAAAATTCTATGAGTTAAGCAGTTTGAAAATTTCAGTTACCAAAGAAAACAAGTAGGTATTCCGACGCACTGTGCTGACTGATTCTTAACAGGGAGAATAATACCATCCCCGAAGTTGGAAGAATGCCACTTTCAAAGGTATTGTCTATTGCAATTAGGAAAAAAAATACTAGTAAACTTTTTAGCTGTGTAGATGGCTATTCTTCATGACAAAAGGTGTAGTTTATATCTATTTCACATGTAGCTGAATGAGTAAATCAAGTATAGAAGCACACAGGAAAATACTTTTAAGAGTTGCCTGGATTTTCCTCGCTAAAACGAGAGGTATGCAGTTGGAAACTTCATAACAGGCTGAAATACAAAGGATATGCTGTGTACAGGACCAGGTGTATGATTGTGCTCGAGCCTTTTATGTCTTTAATGCGTATTTAAAATCTGGGGAAAAGGTATGATCGTTGAATCAGAGTGAATTATTTCAAATTAAAAAATAAAAAAGGAAAACTGAAAAACTTGTGTTTGGGTCTTCACCCACAATTGAAAAGATTTATAATTAGAAGCAAATTTGAGGAGATGTGCAGTAAGCTCTTTTTAAATGAACACCCCCACAAACCTATTAGCCTCCACCTGAGCCAATCCTTTGGCAAACAAAAGCAAGTCACTTTCAACATTTCCTTCCACCTGTCGAGAAGGTCAGGAGAGTGCTCACCTGCTGTGCTACGGAGGGCCTTGCAGTCTGGGACTCCTACTTTGGGGCCACTGCCTTTTCCCTTTGCACCTCCCCCCACTTCTCATCCCTTGAACCCAAACGTTCAAAGCTTTTCTGGAGCTCTTGCAAGGACTGTGAGGCCAAGTAATTGAAAGGATTGGCCTCAATGGGGGAAGCTTTAGAATGGAGGCTTCAGTGAAAACTCGCGGCGGGAGATGGGCTGGAGCCCTGGAGGGTCTGTTGTTGGGGTTTGAAACGCCTGTTTTCCCTCCCCTTCGCTTTCTGAGCAGCTTTAGCACTCAAGAGCAAACCAATCGCATATTTGGCGCAAAAAGCCCCGAGGCCGAGGGACGAGGGATCCTGCCCTGGTCTCCTACGGGCCAGGTCTTAAGGAGCCTAGCGTGCACAAGACCTGCTTTCCCGGCCCTCCCTGCCGCGCGGGCACTCGCGGCTGCAGGTGGCAGGCGGAGCTGTCCAGCACTGGCGTGCAGCGGGCGGGAGGCAGAGCGCGGAGCGCCCCGCCGGGCGGCGCAGCCACAGGGCGGTCGCCGGGCAGCAGACCCTGTCCTCGCTCGCGGCCTCCGTGCTACGGACTCGCTCCGCGCCCACGCGGCCTCGCCCGGGGTGGGGAGCGCAGGGCCCCCAGAAACGTTCCAGCGCGACGGGCGCAACGTGTTGCCCTTGTCCTTTCCGCCGCAGGCAGGATGAACCTTTCAGGCTTCCCCTCTCCCCTCTGAACTTCCAAAATAAACTCAGAGGAGAGGGGGAAGCGGCCAACCCCGACCCTCACCCGCACTCCGCGCGCCAAGCTTCCCTGAGGCGGCCCTAGGGGGCGATCTCCGCCCAGGCCCCGCGCCCCCTCCTCCGCCTGTCACCAGCCGCCTCTCTCCCGGCCTAGGCTCGGGGCGCTTCGGGTCGGCGACCCCATCCGACCGGAGCCTCGGAGCGCTCCTCCTCGGGGCCGGCTCGGTGGCCGCGGGGAGGGCGCGCAGAGGACAGCGACCGAGTGTCCTGGTTGCTCCTGAAACGTGGCGGCGGGCGAGGCAGAGACTCCCAATGAGTATGACGGCGACACGTGACACCGGCGGAGGGAGAGGGGGGATAAAGGAAGCGGGGAGGCGGCAGCGAGCGCAGAGAGGCGGGAGGCGCGGGCGGAGAGGGGAAGGGGCGAGCCCGGCGCTGGCGGCGGAGCCTTGGAGCGCGGAGCCCGGAGCGCGGAGCCCGGAGCGCGGAGCCCGGAGCGCGGAGCTCGGAGCGCGGAGCCCGGAGCGCTCCCGGCCCTCGCTCGCAGCCCCGGCGGGGAGCGCGGCGCACGGCGCGGCTGCCAGGGGCCAGCGGGAGGCGGCGGCGGCCCCGCGCCCAGCCTAGCCCAGCCGGGGCCCCAAGCCGTGGCGGCGCCCCGAGTTCCCGCCATGGGCCCCGGGGACCCCCGCCCGGCCGACCGTGACCGCGACCGCAGCGCCTAACGCCGCCCTCACCGGTCCCCGCCGCCGCCGCCCGCCGCCCGCGTCCCAGCGCCGCCCGCCGCCCGCAGCCCGGCATGTCTGGAAGGAAGATCTCGTCCGAGTCCTTCAGCTCTCTGGGCTCCGACTACCTGGAGACCAGCCCGGAGGACGAGGGCGAGTGCCCGCTGGCGCGGCTCTGCTGGAACGGCAGCCGCAGCCCGCCCGGGCAGTCCGAGCCCAGCGCCGCCGCCGCCGCCGCCCCGGCCGCCTCTTCCTCCTCCTCCGCCGTCGCCTCGGCCACGGCCGGAACCCGGAGGGCGCAGCGCCGCCGGCGGGTCAACCTGGACTCGTTGGGCGAGAGCATCGGCCGCCTCACGGCGCCCTCGGTGAGCGGGGCGGAGGGGCCGCGTCGGGAGAGGGCGCCGGGCTGGGAAAGTTGGAGCCACGGCTGGGGCGAGCGCACCGGGCTGGCCGCTGGGGGGCGGCCCGGCCTCACCTGCGGCCTAGGACTCGGGGCGACCCGCGCTAGCCCGAACCCCACTCGGGTTAGAGCCCCAAGGACCAGGTCCGCGCTTGCCCTGCCACCGGCCGCCCGCGCCGGTCCCCTCGCCGCTGCGGGGTCCCTATTGGTGCCACTGCCCCTCTTGTGGCCCCGGGCTCCTGCACACCCACCTGTTCTCTGAGCCCCAAACTTTCCCAGGCCCTTGCTCCGCAGTTTCTTGTCCCCTGCTTTCATCTTTGCTCTCCTATATCCCCAAGGGGTCCAGTCCCCAGCCGGAAGCCCTTCCTTGCTGCATTTCCCACACTCTCTTGGCCTTAGCTTGACCTCTCGTGACATCTTGGAATTCCACAAGCTGTCTGCACTCTCCCCTCTCCAAGCTTTGGGAATCCTGTCAAAAACTTTTGAAGGTTGCCTCCTGAAGTGCAAACCGATCTCTCCAGTTCCCTGCCCTTTCCTCTTACTTATGGACGCTTATGGGCTCAGCCTGGTAAGGCTTTTCTAAACCCTGCTGGTGTCTGGAGCACACTTACCTCCTCTTTTACTTTCCCTTCCCTAGAATCGCCAGTCCTTTCTCCTTCACATTTTCATGCCTTCCTTATATCAGACCCTTTGTTAATAGTTGTTGAACGAATAAAGGACTCCCCAGACTTCTCTACACTTGCGCTTATCTCAACTGCTGTAGGAACATACCAGACTCCCTTTGGTTTCCAGAATCTTTTAGGAATTCTGGACCTCTAACCTAGAATTCCTGGTTAGCGTGAACTCTTTTCAAGGAATCCACTGTATTGCTGACAGAATTCAAAGAAATTCAGTATAAAATTTCCATTCACTTCTTATCCTTGCCCAGGTCTCAGAAACAAGAGTTGAATTTCTACCAATGTTTTCCTCCTCTGCACCCCAGAGACACTAACTTCTTCAAAGTTTCCCAAGGAATCAGAATGCTGGTCTTGTTTGATTGTTCTCAGGTCTCTGCTGCATGTGCGCTGCCCATGAGGGGAGGAAGGACTGCAGGAGTGGGACAGACAGGCACCTGATGTGGTTCCAGGCCGTTCTACACGCATCCCAGGGGCATTTACATAGTTCTGTTGGTAGTGAAATCCCTCTTTAGCAGTCTCCTTGCCCTTTTAACATGCCTTCTGCCACCTTTTCATTTGATAATCCAGAAAGAAACCTCACAATGGGTTGACTGCTGTCTTTTCTGGAAATATTTCCCAGGCAGAACCATCTGAGGTACTAGTCAGTGCTACAAATCCTTAAACGTAATCCTTTATGAGGGGAATTGGCAACTCTGCATCTGTGGCAATGTTGGTACAGTATATTAAACCTTCAGTACAACAGATTTGTGCTTGATACTATGATGTTACTAAGAATAATGATTAGTTCTGGTGGAATTGTCTTCATAACTTTTACTTAAGAATCAGAATTTACAAATTTTTAGAAAGTAATGGCAGTGCCTTTGCTGATGCCAATTTAACCAGCTACTTTCAGCAGCTTTAAGACTAGGAATCACTAAAATAAACTGGAAATATTTACTGTCAGATTAAGAGAGAGGAAGTGTTCTCTGTTACTGCTATAATAAAATTTGAATGACTCCGTCATGACAAATGTATATCCACATCATAGTTTTTAGAAGAAGACATTTGAAAATATGGTGATCACACTATGTAGAGTTCTACATATTTTTGAGACTGTAATTATTTTCTGTTTTGAAAAATGTCAGGGTACATATAATAGAAGTAAACATTTTAAACCTCACCCAGCTTCTATAGAAAAATTACAATTGATTATGCACATTCCAGGCAGGTGTACTCAAATTAGTGACTTATTTTTGTGTGTCTCTACCCACATGTTTTTATTTAGCAAGCAGGACATTGCTTTATGAAGTTCAAGTAGGTTCATTTTCCTTCATTTTTAGGATCCTAAACTTCCATATAAAACACTTGGGGAGATGGGATTTGTTCAGTCTTTTACCTCATGAGAGCTGAGAATTTTTTTTTTAACCACATGAAATAGTCAGCTCCAGGGCGTTTTAGATGGTACTTCCTAGTTGATTTTAGTGCTGTGTGCTCTCTTGTATTCCATCATGCTAGTGTACATACTTCAAAATGAACTGCACTTGCACTAGAAGCTCCTTTTCACTTAGTGTTCTGATGGTGACATGTCTCAATTCCTTAGGATCTGCTGTTTATTCAGAATGATTTACAAGGAGGAAAGGGGAGATGAATTTACTTAATACTAGGACATTGCCAATTAATTAACTAGTCTTTTGACCCTTGGGCTATTACAACTCAGGTTTTTGTTATTTTAATGGTTATGTTTAGATGCATCGATGTTAGATGTAAAGTTTATAGTACTTTATTTAAATAACATAGGTAAATTAAGTTGATGAAATAGAGAAAATTATTTAATTCAGCCAACCAGATTCTTATTGTGACTTGAAGGACTAAATGCTTGTCCGTATATCTCTGAGCAAGCTACCTTAGCTTTCTGAGCTCCTTCTCACCTGTAAAGTGTTATACTTTGGGTTCTTCCTAGCTTGAGGCTCTCCCAGACCCACATTGTAATGTCAGGGTTGGGATTAGCTGTCCCAATGCACACGAAAGAAAAATAAGGTGTATATTATTTTTAAAACATTTTGAAAAATAGGGGCATTGTTGTTTTATTTAATTAATTATTAGAAATATTTGAGCATCTATGGGGCAAGCATTGTGGGGAGCATTGACAATAAAAATATTGAACAAAACATAAAAGCATATCCAGTCTCTGAATGCATGTGCTGCCCTAATCTTATGTTTTGGGGATTTCTAGATTTCTAGGGGAGGTCTTGCTGATCATCCACTTTTATTCTTTTGGTACCAGGGACTGAACTCAGGACCTTGCACTTGCCAGGCAGGTGCTTATGCCACTATCTCTCTTTATCATCTACTTTGGATGGCTTTGTTCATTTTGAATTTCTGGAGTGCATTCATCATAATCAGTACAACCTTAAAGATCTGATTAGAGACACATACATTACATATTAGATTATTTATTTTGAAATCATTTAATGTCTGAGAACACTAATGGATCATCAGCTGAGAATTTTATATGGAGGTAAATGAAGTAACTCATGCATTTGGATATTATTTTTATAAACCAGAATTGCTCAGTTGCCTTGTCAGTTTTGGGTTTGCTCATGTCAGCTTGTCAGTGAAGATGTACTAGTAACCAGCTCACTGCAAGACTTCTCAGATTTCTGTCAGAGAACTACTAGCTGTTCCATCGCAGGTGGCTCCGATGACCTCAGAATGTACCGAAAACTAAATGGCATGAAGAAAAGTAACAGAATTGGAAGGGTGGTGGCTAAGGGGAACAAAACTGAGGACATGGGGAATTATCCAGGAAAACTGGAATTCAAGTGAAAAGCAGTCTTCTTTTTTTCAGTATGGCAAAGAAGGGTGTATTAACATATGTTTATGAAACAATGTGAAGACATTAAGATGTGTAATTAGCCTGTCTTGATATTAAATAAAAATAGCTGTCTGACTTGTGTAAATCCTTGATGAAAACTGTACGTAATTTATTATCTATGAGGTAGGATATTGGATAATTTATGTATTTTAATTAAAGTTTCTTGAATTTGGAGCTCCAAGTGGCTGAAAGTTCATAAGAATTGTGAAATTAGAAATTAATGTATATCAGTAGTTAACTGTCCCTGGCATTAGATGACCTAATTTGAACTCTGGATTCGGTGGCTGTCTTTCTATGCCTTGTTTCTAATCACTGATAAATAATATGGCAGAATTTGAATGATCCCACGCGAGTTAAGAGGGAGATCTGCGAGAACTATGTTCTACCTTCTGGGAACCTAGGTTTCTTCTTTTGTACACAAGGATTAATAACTACCTTGTAGATTTGTTAGAAAAGAGGAGCAATATTTTCTGTAAAATTACCTGAATTCAATGAATAATAGTTTTATGATCAGATCCATTAATTTCAACAAAATTTGAGTGCCTCCATAATATTCTATTTTTTCCTTTTTTTTGGTCATTCACTTAGTTGTAACTTTGTTGGAAATGTTTGCAGAATAGGTTAACAGATTTCAAGTCTCTTAAAAACATGAAGGCAAGAAATGCTTTATTTTGTGGGCATAGCTAGCCAATCCATTAAAACATTAAAGCTGCAGTCCGTTTTTGACTCCTGGACAATGACTCACACATTTACACAGGCATACATAATTGTTCAGATTCAAACATTCCCACTAAATTACCCAATGCTACGTGGCAATATGAAAATTGCACTTTTATCAATTCTCTAAAAATTGAGGACAGTTCCATGTGGTAGAATGCAATTCATTTGCAACAAATTAATTTTAACTTAGGAAAAAAAAAAGATGAGAAAAACCACTTGTTTGAGAATTTCAGACATTCTTCACCCTTTACTTTCAAATTAATTTGTATGCATGTTGAGAAGGTTCAGCTGCTGGATACAACAAATACCCTGATGATGGGATATTTGCTTGGCATGTTATGCTATGCTCTCTTCTTTGGCTACCAGGTCACTTACCATATATGGCCTTCATTTTAAGGACCAAATTTGACAATGAGTTATGACATCAATCGTTATTATTTTGTAAGTAGAAGTGATGTGATGACATGTTCATTTTTAGTGCCCAGTTTGTCTACTTTGAAACACTCTTAAGTACAGGGGGAGAATACTTGAATGTTTCTGTGCATTAATTCCCTATATTATAGCTTTTTTCCTTCACTATTATTGTTTTGTTACCTCTTTCATAGAAAGTTACAAGTAAAATGAAAACTAGTACATATTTTATTCAGTGTAATAAAATAAATGCATTACCTATGAACCTTTATATTGCTCATCATGGATTATCAAGAAGGTATAATTTTCTCTTCTGGGATTTTATAGACATTTAGGGAGAGAAAAAGTAGTGGAATAGGTGGGAAAGATATTTTCTAAGGGCTATATACTGATTGAGTTTCCTTTGTAGGATTTAGTTTGATATAGGAGCTAGTGATTACCTGAAAATATTCCAATTATGCTTATGTTTCTTTTGTGTTTAAATATTTCTGTGCTGTATTTGAATCTGTCAAGCAAAATATTTAGATTTTATATTCAGCCTGTAAGAGAGACATACTCAAGTGCGTGGACCTGTTCAATTTGCTTACACCTGCTATTTAAAGCAAAATTTAAGGATGGAATTGTATTAAAAAAGGAATATATGGAGTATTATCCTTCTAGGACTCTTCAAGTGGCCCATTTATGTTTTGAGAAGTTAGGCAAATGTAACAACTCCCCTCAAGTCTGGATTGCTTACACTTTCTACACAATCCTCTGTCAAACAAGAGAGAAATGTTTGTCAGCAAGCAACCATGGTTGCCAAAAAAATGCACTGCTAGGAGATGGAAAGACATCATCTTAGTCCTCAGATATCACTTTAAGACAAGATCTGAGGATCTAGAATTATGTGCTTTAGGCCCAGAGAACCTCATAATATTAAAAATTCCACTCCTAGAGTGATTTAGGAACTAGAAGAGCTGGAAATATATTTGAAGGCTAGAGATTTGCTGGGGCTGTCATGGAGAATTGAGAAAAGAGTGAACATTCTTATAAATGGAATAGTGAGAAATCACTTCCTGAAAACTTCCTAACTCCTTTATTTGAGTCAGTGGATATTAAACTTCATGAACTTAAGACATATCTGAAGAAAGCTGTTACAACGAGGATTCCTGTCCCTCATCTTCAGACATTCTGGTTGTTTTTACCAGAAAGAAGGTAATACCCACAATTTGAACAAGCCAGCAGGTGATTGTTAGGCACTCTGAAATTACTTTCAGAGGTCACTGAATTCCATGCCATGAAGACCACTAACTTAAGTTTGGAGAACAGCATAGTTTTTGTACATTGTAACACTGGAAGTGATTATATGCAGAAATTAATTGGCATAGAGGGATAGGAATAAAGGTGGTGAGCTGGTGCCTTTATTACCATACCGTATGGGGGTATCCTTTGCTCTCAAAATAATCTTGCTGGTTGTATGGCAGAAGGTATCTGAAATCTCACTACTAGCACCTTTAATGGTTTTTTGCTTCCTCTCATTTTTCCTGACATTTCTTCCCCATGCGTATATTTAGGGGATTGGATGTTGCTGCTACCATATGTGTCTTGGAACTCCTTTCGTCAAGAGGAAGGAAGAGATGCTAAAGACATCTGGGGATTGTAGAGGAAAGGGGAGATGTAAGGTTGCTGTTATGGCCAATTTGACGTGACCATCAGCTATTTTCAGAATGCCACTGAGAAATATGGTGAAGATATTTCTGAAATGCCCCTTCTACTGGTTTGTTAGAGGAAAGATACATTTTTATGCCGGTGAAACATTTAAAAGTAAAAGGAGAGAGAGAGAGAGAGAGAGAGAGAGAGAGAGAGAGAGAGAGAGAGAGAGAGACTGATTTGAATGTAAAATTTTTTTCTGGAAAGAGATTAATTAATGGTTCATATTAATATAATTATATTATCTCACAAAAAGTAAGGAATTTTAATCTCTATAACCTTAGTCAATTAATTTTTCTGCTGTTTATTGGCAAGTTGGGTAAGGGCCCAGTCAAACTCCAAATAAACTATTACCTAATATTTAAAAGTTTCTTTTAATGGAGAATATTTTTATCATTTTTGGATATATGACATTTCAGAGTTATTCCATAGTACTATGCTTCCAAATGATGTTCCATTCCCCAAAATGTGTTTCTAACTCATTCATTCATTCACTCACTTTTCACATTTATTTATTTAGCATATATTTAGAAAATATGAGCACTTTTATTAATTCATTAAATGTACACTTTGATATTCTTTAAGCACTGCACTGAAGTAGGCCACTCAGAAGTTTCTTGTAGGCATTTTGGACTTAAAAATTTAGAATACATTTTAAAATTATAAATGATACCTGCTCCTCTCTCTTGGGTCTTCATCCTACCCTGACTTTTCCTGTTTTGTTATGATGTGGAGGACCCACCAGTAAAGAAATAATCTGTTTAAAAAGGCCAGTTGAAATCTATCTATATACAGCATTGTAGCAGGACTGTGTTGTGACATTTTTTGTCTTATTTTTCAGTTGCTATCCTTTAAAAAAAATTATTTAAAAGACAACATAGTAATAGTTGGTATGTCATGACAATAAGTACATACTTAGAAGATCAGAATAAGCTTCTCTTCTGGAGGGTTAACAACCTAAGTTTGCATCAAAAATTGGGGAAAAAGAAAGGCTGCAGGATCAGCCAACATTTGGCCCTCACCTTTCAAGGTCAGTGAAGACTCAGGACATAGGAGAACTTGTACTGTAACATCATGGAACTCAGTTGTGCCCCAAATTTTCTGATCAAGGAGATTATGGGGCCACAGAGGAATGTGATGGATGATGTAGAGTGTGCCTAAGGAGAGTCACATGGAGAGAAAACTTTCTCTCAGGCTTCCACAGAGAGCAAATTGGTCAAGCAATGGCCGTGACTCATCCACATGGCTTACACTGACAAAAGATCTACAAAGTGCAGTACAGGGTTTCAGGATAAATCATGAGGGGATTTGACTGACCCTATCAGATACAAGAGCTACATTTCTTGTAATATAGATCTTGCTTTATCTTGGTCTTAACCAACCAGCAGAAAAGTATAAAAACAAAATATAAAAAGTAAAGCCATATTAATATACTGAGCGGTGAATGGCTCAGGTCAACAACTTCTGTGGATAACCCACTACTGTTGTGGACTGCTGAACTGTGTTGGATTGTTTTATTAAAAAAATAAAAAATGAAAGAAAGTATTTTTTAGATTTTGTTTTTTAAGCATCTTGGTTTTAACCCATTTGACCATCTGACCTTTTGTCCAAGTATTTATTCCGTTTATATTTAATGCAACTGTTTATATGCTTAAATTATAACTTTCTATAGCTAAAACTTTGTTCTTTTTAAATGACAAATAAAAATATTGAAAATAGAAAAGGCCAGTTGAAACTATAATGATGGTGTTCATAGTCAAAAACAGCTTTGATTTATTGAATCCTTACCACATGGTAAGTAATCACTACATTTTATTCCATTAAAAATACTGGTCTTGTAGGAGTGGCACCTTTCCCTTGGCTTTGTACAAGACATCATAAGCCTGTGTCTCTGACCTCATCTCATGAGACTCCTCCACTTTCATGGGCCTGTACTGTGCTCCTTGAATATACAAACAAGCATTGCCTCACCTCAAGACTTTTGTCCTCTTCTCCATTGTCATAAATGCTCCCCACCCACACATAGTTTCCCACATAATTTAAATTCAATATCACCTCATTGCACTGTAGCCTTTCCCTAGCAACCATTTTTTGTCATGGCATGTTTCTAATATAGCACCAGTGAGATGCTCTTTCAGTTAACTTGCTTATTGACCCAATATCGTCTTCCTTACATGTAATATGATTTCCACAAGGGCAGGACCTTGTTTAGACTGCACATTGCAATCTCTGCAGCCTCTTGAATGGCCAAAGTTAGAGTTGGGTTCTCAGTGCATCATCAATGATGTATTGTGTTATTTTGGAAGAGGTATTAACATGTGGAAATGGAAAGGCATCATTAGAAACAACTTAGGGGTTCAGGAAGATCGCCATGAGTTTGAGGCCTGCCTGATCTACATAGCAAAACCCTGTCTCTAAAAACCAAATATAGAAACACTAGAATACCAGGCAACAAAATGCCTCCCCAAATATTCAACAACCCAGGGCTAGGACAGTGAGAGGTAGAAAAGCAACAACCTCATAGACCCTATCTGAAAGCATAATATATTAAAAATGGATCAGTGAGTTGCTTGATGGGCTCATAGAAAACATAACTAATCAGATCATGAAGGTAATGAATCAATCACGGAGCTTGCAGAAGACACTAATAAAAAGCTTTTTATTAGTGCAGCTGCACTGCACAAAGTGATACAAAACCTAATGAGATGAGCAGAGGGCATGAGTCCATGAAAAGGTTCCAAACAGAAATCCAGAAGATTAAACATTACATTGGAAGTCTGGGCAGCAGAAGGGACCACCATGAAGGATTAAAAGGTAGGAGTGCTATTATAGGCCAGTGACATAGTGTTACCTTCAAAACAATGAGACAACATGAACAAAATAAACCCAATAGTGGCTAGATAAATCAGTAAGTCCTCTATTTATGAACAAATTCCATCCCAGGAGAATGTTGCTAAGTCAGATTCATTTGTAAGTCTGACAAAGTGAGTCTTATATACCTTTGAAATAAATATGTAAAGCATAAAAATCACACTCACACAAATATATAAATTTTTACTATTATAGTTACCTTAAAGCAGAGGCATAGAGCAGTACAACTGTAAGTAAAGTATTTTCACCTTTGGAAAAAGAAAAACAATTTGGGACATGGAAATGACATAAGATCAAGCTTTAGAACATGGAAATGAAGGGGTAGAGTTAAAAAAAATAAAAAAAAGCATAGGATGGGAGAAAGAGAATTGGCATATCTTAGGCAACAGCTAAGGAGCTAGCATTTATTAAGAGTCTGGCAGTATGTATCATTGACTTTTCTAAATAATTTAATAGGAAAGTTTAGATTCAGAGAAGTTGTATAACCTGTCTGATCATAACTAATTAGAAATGGAGATAAAATTAAGATCCTTTTTTTGTTTTTGGTGGAACTGGGGATTGAAGTGAGGACCTTGTGCTTGCCAGGGAAGTGTTTATTCTACTGAGGCATCTCCCAGCCCCATAACTAGAATCTTGACCTGACTTCAAACCCCATAGTCCTTTGTTTGTGTTCATACAGCCCTGACTCAGTAAGTGAGGCAGGCGTTGCGATGCACTCTCTTGTGCCCCTGTCTGCCTGAAGAACTTACTCCCTAGAGGCCAGCAGTACTGCTGTGGGTGAAACTGCAACTGACAGTCCCTCCCATGTATGGCTTGTATTGAAGAAGCCTCCTTGCCCAGAGCCACTTCATTTCTATGACCGACTCTCATGGGGTAGGAGCCTGGGTCTCCTCCACTAATTCAGGCTGAACTAAAGTCAGAACTCCATGGAAGGTCAACTGAGGCCTCCTTTAAGACTTCTTTATAGCCTAGCTTCTTCCCTTCCCATTTCTGCTCTTTTGTCTGCTTTGTGGATGCTGATACCAAGAATACTTCCAAAAAAATTTGTGTATTTTGGTCTCTTCAGAACTTACTTCCATTGAAGCCTACCTGTGATAATGAATTTGAGAATGGTGATGGTATCAATATATGCACAAAGTACAGGAATGTGGAATACACAAAATGATACCCTTGGACTGAAATTCTTTGAATCTTGAAAATGATTAGCTCTGGACTATGAACTCTCTTGTGGTTTGGTATTATGGAATCACATCAGGCTCAACACACCACTTACTAATAACTCGGTAAGAAAAATTGAAGATTTGGGTTTTGAGCTTGTGGAGAAAGATAGTGGCTTTGGAAGTGTTAGCTAATATATTAAAAAGTAACAGGCTATTTGAGTGAGAAAGGGAGAAATAACAACAGAGTACTAGGGAGCAATATTCATTCCAGCAGAATATAGATGCCAAAATATTTTTTGTACTTTTTTGAGGGGGTTGTTTTTAGGGTGAGCAATGTCAGAGTAAGAGGTATGAGCAAGGTTGGTAGTAGTTGACATGTGGAAAATAATGAAGAAAATTCAAGGATGGTACTTTCAAGTCCACTACAAATGAGTTTTCAAGTGGCCTTAGAAAAATCATGTCAATCCTGCAACTGAGATATGTAACTATTAAACCAGGTTTAAACAGGGAGCATATATATGTATAAATACAGCTATCATGGCATAGATCTTTGGTCCAAGATACTTGACAATGAAAGAAGACAGTGAAAGGGAGAGAAGGAGAGAGAGAGAGAGAGAGAGAGAGAGAGAGAGAGAGAGAGAGAGAGAGAGAGAGAGAGAATAAAAAAGAGACAAGAATAGAAAGGCTTGTGAGGCTAAATCTGAGTTTATTAAAAATGTGGAGGCTTATGCCTGAGGGTAACATAAATCATAAAATTAGAGATGGATGAGGTGGATAGGATTCAAGAAAGGTTGCTAAGGTCGTTCTAACTTTTTCCTTAGGAATGAGGACATTTTCTCTAAGGCAAGTGCAATATGATATAAGGATAGTACAAAGGGTGCTGCCAGATTTTGGTTTCATTTACATCCAAATTTTAAAGTCTTATCTATTGTTTTATGACTAAAACAATGGCCATTGGTCAATAGTTTTGTACATTTAGTGATATCAAGCTTAAATTGCCATGCTATTTTCAGTTCTCTACCTTTTAGTAGTGATAGAGCTACACTGACCATAGGATGTCAAATCAGGTTGTAAACATTATGAATCCATCCTTCAGTAATTTTATGGTTAAATGGTGCAGTGTATCTTGCACTGTGAATTTGGGTAATCCACTGTTGTAATAACTTTTGGGTTGTCTGGTGGTTAGACTTCAGGTTTTTCCTTATCCTTTTAAAGATAGTTTATACAAAACAAAAAAGGGGGAGATAAATAAAGGACCATATTTTATCTCTGAATGTGTGTGTGTGCAAAAATATAAATGTATATTCAAGATATTTAGTATAGATACACAGCTACTTTTTTTTAGTTCATTGAGAGGAGAGGTTTGTACAAATATTGTTTAGACAAGACATCATGTCTGCATCTTGTCTTCTGAATAACTACTAGAAGACAACAATATGCAATGCATTAATTATTGTAACTGTCCTGCTAACCTGTCTTGAAATTTTTTCATTGTTATTTTATCTTTTTTCTCATTAAAATGAAAAACATAGAAAAAAGATAGTTTATAAGTTGAAAATTATGTGGAAAGAACTGATTTTAGGTTTCTGTTTGAACTTTTTCATTTTATTTTTAAAGAAAGTGCAGGTTTGAATACACGCACATGAACACTTGCACAGAAAGGCACAACACACCTGTTCTTACTTCAGTATTCATTTTATTTTATGAAAAATATAATAATTTTATGATAAAATAATGAGAATAACAAAAGCTAATATGTTGTGAGTAATAATCTTAAAAGTAGTGGCTCATAGTACAAGATGGGAAAAATGATGTAGCAAGAATTGATAATAGCACAGGACTTTCCTTCCCATGAACTGTGAGAAATTAATATAATAAATAAATTAACAGTTATATTGAATAGCTTGAGAAACAGTGAAAATAGGTAATTTGAGGAATTATCTGAAATTCTCATCACTTCCTATTTATCTTCCATTTTGCTTTCTTTCTCTCTCTGTATATATCTATTGTAGAAGAAAAACAATGTTAAATTTATATTTATGTATCTGACTTATTTTACTTCATGTTGTGATTTCATGCTGCCTCCACTTACCTATGATTGTATCGTTTGTCTTTTTTAATATTACATTAAAGAGAAAAGGTAAAACAAAATTTCAAAGCAAAAAATAAGATAGTAGGAAAGTAAAAATTGCATATTTTTATCTTTAATTTAGTTTTAAATTAGCTACTCAGAGTACAAGATATAGGCATTTAATTGTCCACACAATACGAGCACAAACTTTTTAATGAACTAAGGAAAATTAGTAGTATAACTGTATTAACTGTATTATTATTATTATTATTATGCTTTCCTCTTCTTTCTTTTCCCCATTCCAGTTTGTCTTTCCCTTTGACCAGCATTTTTCCCCATTTTATGATATCCGTTGTACAGTTTGGATCCTGTTCACTCTTTCAACTTGTCACATTCAGGAAGCAATTCAGTGTTTACAGATGTGCGTCTGTTTTATCTGTCTTGTGAGTTGGTCTCAAGTAGCACCCATTTACTTATAAAATCTTCCAGTTTTTCTATCTTTATACGCTGAGTAGTACCCCATTATATAACAAGACCACATCATTTCTATCCATGCCTTGGTTGATGGGCATTTGTGTTGTTTCCAAGATTTAGCTATTATAATGTGCTCCTGTAAACATGGGTGCACCTATACAGGTGTGGTATACAGTGTTTTAAATTCTTCTGGGAAGACAGGAAGCAGGGAAACACCTGGGTCCAGTGGGACTCCTAGTCCACAGTGGTTTCATCAGTCCACACTCCCACCAACATTGAAGAAGTGCTCATTTTCTCCCCATAGCTACTCCAGCATTTGTTAGTGGTTAAATTATTGATGATACCAATATTCTGGGGTGAGATGGAATCTCGCTGTTGTTTTGATTTGCATCTCTAATGACCAGTGATGCTGAACATTTTCTTTTTTTTTTTTTTTTTTTTTTTTTTTTTTTTTTGTCTTTTTGAGACAGGGTCTCACTATGCAGTTCAGGCTGGCCTCGAGCTCACTTTGTAGCTCAGGCTGGTCTCGAACTCGCAACAATCCTCCTGTCTCAGCCTCCCAAATGCTGGGATTACAGGCATGCACCACCACGCCCGGCCTGAACATTTTCTTCATGTTTGCTGTTGGTATTTCTTCATCTGAGAAATGTATATTTATCTCAGGTGCCCATTTTTGGATTAAATCTTTAAATTTAAGAAAATCTATGTTTTTGAGCTTTTTATATGTTCTTCATAGTAATCTCTTGTCTGGGGGAACAGCAAAGAAATATTTTTTTTTCCACATTGTCAGTTGTCTCTTCACTGGTGGTTTCTCTTGCAGTGAAAAAACTTTTTAATAAGATGAGATCTCAGTTGTTGATTCTTTGTGAGCTTCAGTGCAATTAGCTTTACTCATAAAGTCTTTGCCTATACCAGGGTCTTCAAGAGTTTTTCCTGTTCTATCCTCTGACAGATTTAATGTTTATGTTTAATATTTAGATTTTTGATCCATTTCAAATTCAGTTTAGGGCATAAAGATGAAAGGTACAGGTTCAATTTAAAACTGCATGTGCAGAGGCAGTTTTGCTAGCACCATCTTCCAGTGCATCTATTTGGCACTTTTGGTCAAAATAATGTGGTTCATTATGTGTAGAGTTACTTCTGTACCTTCTAATAGGTGTCATTGATATTTGGGCCTCTTTTCACCATTGCCATGCTGTAAACTTACTATGTAAACCTACTTTTTCAACACTGCCATGCTTCCATTTACTTATAAAAATCTCCAGTCTATCCATCTTTATAGTTGAAAGATTATACCATGTCTATACATATGCACCCATGTTTAAAACAGAAGCACAATGGGGTTCTATTCAGCTATAATTTCAAGTCAAGGATTGTGATGTCCTGTCTTGTCTTTATTGCCCAGAATTGCCTTTGCTATCCTAGGTCTCCTCTGATTCCAAATGAATTTTAGGATTGTTTTCCCTAATTCTATTAAGTACACTGTTGGAATTTGATCAAAATTGCATTAAATCTGTATTACAGTTTTGGAAATGTAGCCATTTTTATAATATTGGTTCTTCCTGCCCAAGAGAAAGGGATATCACTTCATTTTCTGATACTCTTTGAACTTTTTTTTTTGAGGATAGTGTAATTTTCAATGTAGAAGTCTTTTACCTTGGATAAATTGATTCCTAAGTATTTCATTTTTTTGGATGCTATTGTAAAAGCTGTGATTTCCCTAATTTCTCAATAAGTTTGTTATTTCTGTACAGGAACACTATTGATATTTGAGATTTGACTTTGGATCCAGCTAGGTGACAATTTGCTTATTAAATCTAGCAGTTTTTAAGTAGAATGTTTGGGGTCTTCTATTTAAGTATCATGCCATCTGCAATTAATACAATTTTAATTTCTTCTTTTCCTATCATTATTCTTTGTTCATAGTCTTTAGAACTATGTTGAATAAGAATGGAGACAATAGACCTTTTTGTCTTGGTCTTGATTTTAGAGTGAAAGTTTATAGTTTTTTATCATTTAACATGATTTTATCTGTTGATTTGTCATAGATGAATGGACTTTATCAGATAGAAATAAAGGCCATCTATTTAAATTTTCTGTAGGGTGTTTGTCATGAATGGGTACTGAACCTTGTAAAATGCATTGTGTGCATCTATTGAGAGGATTGTATGACTATTTTTTGGACAAGGTCACACCATACAGTTCAGGCTGGTCTTGAACTCACAATGATCCTCCTGCCTCAGCCTCCTGAATGCTGGGATTGGAGGGGTGCACCACCATGCTTGGTGAGCATATAATATTTGTCCTTGGCTCTGTTAATATGATATATTACATTTATTGATTTATAGATGTTGAACTATACCTGCATCCCTGGGATGAGTCCCACTTGGTTGTGATGTGTAATGTTCTTATTAATTTGCTGTTTGCCCGTATCTTGTTGAGGATTTTTGCATCTGTGTTCTTTAGGAAGGTAAGCCTATAGTTTTCTTTCCTAGTTGGATCCTTCTCTGGTGTTGGTGTCAGGGTAAAATTTGCCTCCAGGGAATGAATGAATTTGGGAGTATTTGTTCCCTTTCAATTTCATTAAAGAGTTTAAGAACTAATGGATTAGGTCTTCTTCTGTAATTCATCAGTGAATTTGTCAGTGCCTACACTTGTTTTTTTGGTAGGTTTTAAAGTATATTTTCAACTTCACTGAATAATATTGGTTTATTTAGGATTTTCATATCTTCTTGATTCAGCTTTGGTAATTTTTATGTATCTAGGAATCTTTCCATTTCTTCTGTATCTTCCATCTTATTGGAATACAAGTTTTAATAGATTTCTTCAGGGTCCATTGTGACTTCCCCCTTTTCATTCCTAATTGCTTGGATTTGAGTTTTTCTTTCCTTTTTTTTCATAAGTTAGCTAAGTGTTTGCTGATTTTATTTAATTTTTCAAGCCAACTCTTTGATTCACGGATTCGTTTGTTGCATTGTTTTCTTAGCCTCTAATGTATTAATTTCTGCTTTGATCTTTATAATTTCCTCCCTCATACAATCTTCTGGCTTAGTCTGGT
>PVKA01030036.1:0-27702 GCA_004027165.1 Ctenomys sociabilis
ATAGTCCACTAAACAATCAAACAATCCCACCCCTCCAAAGAATGTGTTGTATCTTCCATAGCCGATGTCACCAGAAAAAGCTAACACAGTGTAGGTAGAGTGGCAGGCAGAGTGACTGGGGACAAGACCATTGTAGATTGGCAATAAAGTGAGTCACCAGCAGGGGGCACCCGGATTTGAACGGGGGACCTCTTGATCTGCAGTCAAATGCTCTACCCCTGAGCTATGCCCCCACCTGACTGATGAGATGTGTGTAATCGGCATTTTAAAACCGTGTGACCGCTCCAGCCTCTCCCAGGGGACCTCTGTGCTTCTGGACCTCAGGCATTGTCATGTGTGCCCTTCCTCCCAGGCCAGTCTGACCACTTCCTCACAACTGCCTGCCCCAGGCCCTGGCTCAGGCGCTGGCATCACGAGCATGGAGGCGTGCAGTGAGACTGCCCTGCACACTCGCCTCCCGGAGCATGCTGCGTTCCAGGAAGGAGCTGCTCAGCAGATTCTTTGGAGGGCAGGAAAGGGGCAGGCTGGGGCTGGGGACAGGGAGGAGGTGAAGGTTGGGCCAAAGTAGAGATCCTGCATTGCTCTGAGCATGAAGCTAGAGCCTCTGCCAGGGGGACCCAGGGCTACTTTGTGTCTTTAAGGGGAACCTGGGGAACTCTAGTTCACAGGCATTTGGGAAGAGATCAGTTTCTTTGGTGACCTGGGAGGTCACAGGTCTGAAAATGAGGACAATGGTTAAGAAAACATAGGGAGCATGACTCCATGGCAAGCAGAGTTTGTGTTGATGAGAGGGGGACTCTGCACCCAGCATTCTGGGGCAAATATTGAGCAGACCCTGCCACCCCTTCTCTTCTCCCCTCCCAGGATCCATATGCACAAGGTCTCATGAAGCAGACAGAAGAAGGGACCTGGGTGGAGGATTCTGTACAGGGACAGGTGCTCAGGTGGGAGGAACAGAGATCTGTGTCCCTGGATCACGACACGACACAGTGACTGTAACCTGTGGCCAGCAGGCAGGGAAGAAAGAGTCAGCTGGTGACAGACGTCCTTGGACCAGTGACTGAGGGCCCGACGCACAGTCCCAAGGTCCGCCCACACTCACACCTCCTAACACTCTTAGAGCATGGGCATGGTTAGCTTTGGCTGTCAGTGTGGTCTCATCTGAGCACTGGGGATACTTTCGGTCTCCCCCTTTGTGGTGTCCTTTGTCTAATTGGTCTATCTTTTTGTCATAATGGGGTATTAAAGTCCATTGTGTTATTGCTCATTCAATTTCTCATGTCTGTTAAAATGTGTCTTCTATAAGCGCTGACCAGACAGCTTAGTGGACTAAAGTGCCTGTTTAGGCAGAGCACAGTAACCGTGCTTCCATCCCTGGTATGCTGGGCCGGCCCCACCGCCGGGGTACACTGAAGGGGCAATTGAGACTGGGCGTGGTGGTGCACGCCTGCAATCCCAGCACTAGGGGGGGCTGAAAACAGGAGAATCACTACGAGTCCAGTCTACATAATGATATCCTGTAGACCCTGTACTAAAAAATACAAAAATAATGTTTTTTGTCTTGTACAGTTGGGTGGTCTTACATTGGGTGCATATATATTTATTATTGTGATCTCTTCCTCTTCAGTTTTCCCTAAGAAGTATGCAGTGACCTTCCTTATCTCTTTTAATCATTCTTTTTAAAAATGTATTTAGTACAGGGTCTACAGGGTCTCCCTACACAGATCAGATTCATAGTGATCCTCTTGTTTTCAGCTTCCCAAGCACTGGGATTACAGGCACGCAGCACCACACCCAATCTAAATCACCTCCTCAGGGCACCCCTAGGGTGGGGCCAGCATGGCATATTGAGGATTGAACCCTGGCCCCTTCGTCTGCCTAAGCAGGCACTTTAATCAGCCAAGCTATCTGGCTGGCCTTTCTTTTAATCATTCTTGTTTTGAAGCTCACATTGTCAGCAACTGGAATAGCTACCCCTGCTTTTCTCAGTGTTCTGTTGCATGAGGCATTGTTCTCCATTTTTTGACCTTCAGTCTATTAATATATTTTTTGATGTATTTACCCACTTTAATAACATGACAGATACGATGTTGACAGATACCACGGAATGCTAGTCAGGTTACATAAGAGGTTTTGTGAGCATCCATAGCCATTCTGGGGTGTATTAGAGTATTAATATCCTTTTGAGTTAAATATGTTTGTGGTATAAAACATGTTGCTAGATTTTTGTCCCTTGCTCCACTCTGCCAGTCTACTTCTTTTGACTGGTGAATGGAGGGCTTTTCCTTTTATGGTTTTAACCAGTATGTGTTGGTTTATGTTTGTCATGTTATTTTCCTGCTGTAGGTTCCCCTCTGCTTAACTGCTTGCTCTGCTAAATAGCTCCATTCTGTTGCTGGTCTTGAAGATGTGGTCATTTTTATCTCTTTCTAGAGTATCTGACAGTACTCTTTTTAGGGTTGGCTGGTTGGTCAGGAGTTTCTTCAGTCGCTTCTCATGAAAGCATCTTATCTCTCTGCTAAATGTAATATCACTTCTCAGCTTTTTTGGCTAAGGTCAAGTACAAATTTTATAGATAGTTTTGCAGAGTACATCCATTTCAGTTCAGAGTTACTTTCTCTCAGGACCTGACTCACTGCTCTCTAAGCTCTTCTCGACTTGATGTTTTCTGTGAGAAATCTGCTAGGATTCCAAAGGGCTTTCTGTTACAGTTGATGTGCTTCTTTTCTCTAACAATGTCTAATATTCTGTTCCTTGGCTGAATTTCTGGGATCTTGTTATGTTTCTGGGTGTAGATTTGTGTGTGTGTGTGTGTGTGTGTGTGTGTGTGTGTGTGTGTGTGTGTGTGTGTGTGGCTGGCTCAGCTTGCCCTGGGGGCATGGCTGGCATGGCATGTGATGCCAAGAATCGAACCACAGTCCCTGCTGTTTGCCTAAGCTTGCCTAAGCTTGTGCTTTAGACTGCTGAGCTGTCTCTCTGGCCCTGGATATAGATTTGTTTTGGATACAGCTAATGGGGTTCTATATATTTAACTCTGTATTAGATTCTTTGCCCATGCTTAGGAAATTTTCTGCTACTACTGCAAATAGTTTTTGTGTCCTTTGTTTGAGTCCTATCAATCTTATTTTTCTTTGCATCATCTTGCAGATGTTGAATTGCTATTTCCTGCTTCCTTGTTATTTTCAAGAGATATTTCTTTTTCATGATCAGTAGCTGCAATGCTTTCTTCAAGGTATGAAAAATCTATCTTCAGTTTTGTTCAAGCAGTTTTGCCAGCTTTCAGACTGCTTAATGTCCTAGATATTTGTTTGAATTTGTTTCATGCATTCAGTTCTTTCCTGTATTCTTCAGCCAATGCTACCATCATTTTTCTATGCTCCTCTATTTTCTTAATCAATATCTTCTCAGATGTGCTGAGTGATTCTTTCATTATTGTTTTGTTATTTTTATTGATCTTTTTTTTTTTTCCTGACGGAACCGGGGATTGAACTCATGCCCTTACGCTTGCCAGGGAAGCGTTTATTCCACTGAGCCATTTCCCCGGCCCCTTGTTATTTTTATTAAGCTCAGAGATTACCTGTTATCTGATTTCTTCTATACTCTGATAGAGTTGTTTCTTCACGATTATTGCTATCACTTCAGGAATTTCCAGTGTGTGACAAGTTCTTCTATGTCCTTGTGTCCTAGGCTTGCTCTTGGTGGGCTGGAGGTCTGAGATTGCCTTTTGCTCCTTGTGTTGACATTTCTGAGGCTCACAGTGCTCACGGAGGCTCAGCAGTGATGGTGGAGGGTTGAGCTGGGGGTCAGCACACTCCAGCGATGGTGGGGACATGGCAGGGCCTAGCTCACAAGGTCCCCATAGCTGCCCTTGTCAGCCTGCCTTTTGTAATCATGGGAGAGGCAAGACACTGTTAAGGATGACTCCTCAAAAACTGGGGGCAGAGAATGTCTCACCAGGTTCCTGTAAGGTTCTGGGTTGTTCTACCTTCTGCAATGGTGGGACTGGCAGGCTGAAACTCAGCAAAGCTCCTGTGACTCCATGTGCCTTCTTGCAGAAATTTCAGCCTAATGGGAAAGTGAATAGGAAGGGCACTGTCCTCTCGAGGCACAGACAGGGAGCCAAAGGAAGTGCAGGTAGAGAGCCTCTGGCCTGCGGGCAGCTTGTCTGCTGAGCGCAAAGCGCTGTACACCCAACACCGCATGCTGACCAATACTCATGTTCCACTCTAAGCTTCACTGCGGAGACCTGCGACCTTCCCTGAGACCCGCCGCCTGGCGTAGCAGCACTGTGCCCTCTAACGCATCGCCCGTGTGCCGTGGCCGCCGCTTCCTTCCACCCTTCCCTGTCCTTCACAGGAGGCCACGCTCCTGCGTGCCTGACCGTTGCCTCTGTGGAGGCGCCAGATCGGAAATCATTCACATCGCTAACACAGTGATGTTGAGACTGACGTTGGCCTGGAAATTCTATGCTAGGTTTTGTTTTCCTGTAACCTCATTGCATAGTGCCAGGGGATAGTGCTTCCTCAAATTCATGGTTGAAGATAAGCGCCCCCACAAACTGTTAGAACTCTAAATGCCTCATCTGTGTTTTTTGGTAAGGCGGCTCAAAAGCTCTGTTTCTAGCCAGGCTGGTTTGTTGGTGAATCAGCAACCCCCCCTCAACACACACAACATACACCTAACAGAGGAGCCAGTCAGAACATGTGCTTGAATTTGTCTCTAAAAGCAAAATATAAGTAAATAAATAAATAAATGTAAAATGAAGGAAAAAGAAATAACACACACAAATCATTAAAGAGAAGTGCAAAGCTGAGCCTTGGACACAAACCCATCTTCTGAGCACTTGGGGAGGAAGAGGCGGGTGGATTGCACAATGGGTGCAGGGCGGGAGGCTTCATGACCCAGGGAGAGTCCGAATAAAAACGCAAGAATGGCTAGGGTACAAATAAGTGCCAAAGTCCTACATTCAATCACCCGCAGTACAAAAATCAGCTAAACAGTCCTATTCCCTGACACCTAATGTAGGCCAATGAGCAGTGGGCAGAGAGACAAGAAAGACCCTTGTAGGTTTGGCAATAAAGTGGGTCACCAGTAGGGGGCACCCGGATTTGAACCGGGGACCTCTTGATCTGCAGTCAAATGCTCTGCCCCTGAGCTATGCCCCCAACTGACTATGTGTGTGTAATAGGCTCTGTAAACCTGTGTGACCACACCTGCCTCCGGCCATCCTGAGCACACCTGAGCTTGTAGAGCTCTGTCATCATTTTGTGTGCTTCCTCATAAGCCACCAGGACCGCCTCTGCCTGGCTGTTCCCACCTCCTCTGCTGAGCAGCGCCTCCTGGCTCCAGGCCCTGACTCAGGCACTGGCATTACAAGCCTTGGGATCTGCAGCGAAAACGCACTCCACACTCACCTCCAGGACCTGCTGCGCTCGAGGAGGGAGCTGCTCGGTGGACTCTGGGGGACACGAAAGGGCTGAGCTGGGCTTGGGGTGGGGGTGGTGTGAAGGTTGGGCCAAGCAGAAGTTCTTGGTTTCTCTGAGAACTGAGCCAAAGCCTTTGTGAATGAGTTCCAGGGTTGCTGTGTGTCTCTAAGCAGATTCCTGAAGGAAACTAGTTCACAGCCACTAGGAAGAAATGAGTTTCGTTGGTGGTTTTGAAGGTCACAGGTGTAAAAAACAGGACATGGGTTAAGAAAACACACACAGTGCAGGATCCCATTATAAGCAGCGTTCCTCTTGTTGAGAAGGGGCTTCTTTCCACCTAAGCACTCTGGAGAAGAAATTGAGCAGACTCTGTTACCCATCATCTTCTCCTTCCCAAGCCTCATGTGCACATGTTGTCCTGCATCAGAGAGGGCACACCCTAAGCTGTCGCCACCCATCAGCTGAGCATGGCTGCAAGGAACCCCAGCTGTGTACACACCAGGGCCCCAGGACTCAGGAGGCACTGGAGTTATTAACAAGACCCTGCCCTGAGCCAGGTATGTGAGAGGCAAGGAGCTGTGGAAGGATGCGAGGCCACACCCAAAATTCACTGGGGTTGGCAAAGAATAATCAGACCACTGACAGTTTCTTCCTTGTCTGATACAATCTGTCATCGCCCTTCTTAGCTGAGGGATACACATTCAGGGTACAGAATATCGCACCCTTGATTTGATCTATTGGAGTTAATAAGACTGAAAAGGAGCGCATAGAACCTAAGAGCGGGGCTCTGGGTCTTGATACCCCTAGAGGTGCACATGAGTCATTAAGCAGTATGGAGGGTAGGCACAAGGGGCAGGGGACCAAGAGCCCGGTGAGCTCGACATGTGCTTCTGAGGAGAAGGCAGTCCTTTCTCCATGAGCTCACGCCGTTGCTCATAATTCAATAAGGGTCTCAGCGGTTGGAGGCAAAAGAAGAAGACAGCAATGCAAGTGAAATGGTGACACAAGCAACTGAGTAAGACTGAAGCTGGACAGAAGGGCTGGCATTCACGTGAGTGGGTGGTGGGACCATGTAGCAGAGCGTGGGACTGAGTGACCTACTCATCCTCTTGAATGTTCCACAATGTTGGAAGAGTGGTAGGCAGAGTGGAAGGCAGGGTGACAGGAAATAAGACCCTTATCGGGTCTGGCAATAAAATGGATCACCAGCAGGGGGCACCCGGATTTGAACCGGGGACCTCTTGATCTGCAGTCAAATGCTCTACCCCTGAGCTATGCCCCCACCTGACTGACGAGCTGTGTGTAATACGCACCATAAATCTGTGGACCACACCTGCTCTTCTAGAGCTCTGTCATGATCACGCCCACCCTTCCTGTTAGGCCAGTCTGACGGCCTCTGCACAGCTGATGGCTCCCTTCTCTGGTGACCCGGACCTCCCGCCTCAGTCTCTGGCTCAGGCACTGGCATTACAAGCTTTGAGTCTGCAGCGAGATAGCGCTGCACATTCACCTTCCGGAACCTGCTGCCCTCCAGGATAGAGCTGCTCAGCAGATTCTTTGGAGGACAGCAAAGGGGGTGGGCTGGGCTTGAGGTAGAAGTGGGAGTGAGGTGAACGCTGGGCCAAAGAAGAAACTCTTAGTTTCCCTGAGAATTAAGTGAGAGCCTCTCTGAAGGTGACCCAGGGTAGCTGTGTGTCTCTAAGGGGAGTCCTGAGTGACTCTAGTGCACAGGCATTTTGAAACAATTCGATTTCATTGGAGACCTGAAAGGTCGCAGGTCTGGAAATGAAGCAGCCATTAAGAAGGCACAGTGATTCATGACCTCATGGTAAGCAGGGTTCATGTCGACCAGATGGGCTTCTTTGCACACAGCACTTTGGGACAAAACTTGAGCAGATGCTGTTACTCCTCTTCCTCTTCTCCCCTCCTGGGATCCACGAGCACAAGGTCTCCCTGTCAGAGACCAGAATGGACCTGGACGCAGGATTCTTTCCAAGACCAGCTGGTGGCATGGGAGGGGTTCAGATCTGTGTCCGTTGAGCGCAGCATAGCGCACTGATGGCCACCTGTGGCCAGGAGGCAGGGAAGAGCCAGCTGGCGACAGCCCTGGCCCATGCACCGCCTGCCTGATGTGCAGCCCCACCCCCTGACCCACTCTTGCACCTTCCCGAATCCTTGGTCTTTGGGGGAAGCAGCTTTGGCTCTGTGGCATCCCCCAAGTATTGGAGATATTCTGTCTCCCCCTATTTCACGTCCTCAGGGAATGTGACTGGCCTCTAGACAGACCCCACCTGGCTGGGACCTTCCCTGTTCCTCCTCCACCAAAGTCCTTACCCAGAGAGGGAAAATCCTCATCCCACCCAGACTCTGTCCTTGTCCTCCTCCTGCTCTGCCACTTTGTGTCATCAGGGTGGGAACTGCTGTGCAGAGCCAGACTCCCACTCACTTCTGTCCAGAGGACGCATCCTCCCAGACCCTTCCCGCTCTCCATCGCCCCCTCAGTCCTGCATGCAGGGCACGCTGGCCTTGCTCTGCATTCTTCATCTGCACTCTTCTCCTTTCTCCCTTTCTATGTGAGCTTTGAGGGAGATGCCTTCCTCGAGGGGTTGCAGCCCAAGCTGGCCCCTAACCATCAGTTCAGCATGGCCACAAGAGTCCTGAGCTGTTGGCACATCAGGGGCCCAAGACTCAGGATGCGAGCCGGGCATGGTGGCGCATGCCTGTAATCCCAGCACTCGGGAGGCGGAGGCAGGAGGATTGTTGTGAGTTTGAGACCAGCCTGAGCTACAAAGTGAGCTTAAGGCCAGCCTGAACTGCATAGTGAGACCCTGTCTCAAAAAGACAAAAAAAAAAAAAAAAAAAAAAAGACTCAGGATGCACGTGTCCATTAAGCAGCCTCTACCCTGTGTCCTTTGCCTAGCAATGCCAGCACAATGCACCAAAGGACCATGTAGACCACAGGGTACACAGTGAGGGCTGTGAGGCATGGGGGCATGAGAGGCCAAGAGCTATGGAAGGATGCTGAGGTGGTGGCCTCCAGATTCCCTGGGATCGGCAAAGGATGATCAGGGCACAGACTGTTTTCTGCCTCGTCTGAGAAGCCATGCCGTCACCTATCTGTTAGCTGAGAACTACACTTCCAGTGTCAGGAATCCCACAGCCTTGGGGGGCAGCTTGGCGTGGGCTCCCAAAGCTCCTGGCATTCGTTCCTCCACAAGCTCACGTCATTGCTCAGAGTGAAGAGGAAGGATTCAGGGGCTGGGGACAAAAGAAAAAAGGACAGCAACACAAGGGCAATGATCACACAACAAAACCCAGGAGGACTGAAGCTGCATGGAAGGGCCAGTATTGGGAGGTCACATGGCCGGGTGGCAGGTCCATGTACCTGAGCGGGACTCAGTGACCTGCTCATCCTCTTGTGCCTTCCTGCAGAAAGCTTCAGCCTAACGAGACCTAAAAGGGAAAGGACGCTGTCCTCTCAGGACATGACCCAGACGATGTGCTGTGCCATGGATGTCACCAGAGAAAGGTGACACAGGATGAGGGCAGTGTGACTGGAGACAAGACCCTTGTGAGTCTGGCAATAAAGCAGGTCACCAGTAGGGGGCACCCGGATTTGAACCGGGGACCTCTTGATCTGCAGTCAAATGCTCTGCCCCTGAGCTATGCCCCCAGCTGACTGACTGTGTGTGTGTAATAGGCTCTGTAAACCTGTGTGAGCACATCTGCCTCTGGCCGTCCTCGGGACACCTAAGCTTTTAGAGATCTGCATTCAGCACATGCGCCCTTCCTTATAGGCCACCATGACCACTGCCTCACCCCTGATTGCCACCTCCTGTGGCCCCAGGCTCTGGCTCAGGTGCTGGCCTTACAAGCCTAGAGGGCTGCAGCAGGATCACACTACACTCTCACCCCCTGGAACCTGCCGCTCTCCAAGACAGCTGCCCAGCTGACTCTTGGGAGGACAGGAGGGTGGGGGCCTGGGCTTGGGTGGAGATGCAGTGAAGGTTGGGCCTAAGCAGAAGTTCTGGGTTCCCCTGAGAACTCAGCTAGAGCCTCTGGGACGGGGACCAGGACCCCTGTGTTTCTCTAACGCATTCCTGGGGGGACTCCAGTTCACAGGCACTTTGGAAGAGAGAATTTTCTTTGATCACTGTGAAAGTCATAGGTCAGAAAATGATGACAGTGGTGGGGAGGCCTGACCCCATGATAAGCCAAGATTGTGTTTTTAAGAAAGGGCTTCTTTCCACTCAGCTCTCCGGGGCAAAAATGGATCTTACTCCCTCAACTCATCCTCTCCCAGGCTCCGTGCATATGAGGTCTCCTGTATCAGAGACAAGAAGGATCCCAGATGGAGGATTCTGCCCACGGACAGGAGCTCACAGGCAGGGATGGAGGTCTGTGTCCTTGCAGCATGACATGCACAGTGGTTGCATCCTGTGGCCAGTAGGACAGGAAGAGCCAGCCAGCAGCAGCCTGGCCCTCTCCCTGCCTGCCTGATGTGCAGGCCCGCGCTCTGACCCACGCTCAGACCCTCCTACTGCCTTAGACTTTGGTGTGAGCATCTCTGGCCGTGTGGAGTCACCTGAGCACCAGGACTTTCTGCCTCCTCCTCTCTGAGGTCCTAAGGGGCCACAACTGAGCTCTTCACAGACTCTGCCTGGCTGGGACCACAGGCACAAGTCACACTGGACACAAGGAGTGAGGGAGCTTGCTACAGGCTGTCCTTTCTCCACAGGCTCACAGCATTCTCAGAATGGGGATGAGGGATTCCATGGTTGGGGCCCAAAGAGAAATGGCCACACAAGAAAGCTGAGGGCAGTTGAATCTGCAAGGAAGAGCTGGCTCAGGTAGGTCACCTGGGGGGGGGGGAACCACGTGGGCATGGGTGACCTGCTCATCCTCTTGTGCCTCCTTGGAGAAAGGTTCAGCCCTAGGGGACCTGGAAGGGAAGGCTTTGCTTTCTAAAGGTTTGCTCTCTGATCCTCACAAAGGAACAATTAGGAGCTGCTCTTGAAGTTGTCAAAATGCAAATAGAGAAAAAAAAAAAAAGCAGATAAAGCAGCAAAGCACAGAATCCTGAATCCTTGCAGATTATGCAAAGGAAGTACTTATCTGCTCCTGCTGACAGACAGCTCTAATCTCAGCACTTCCAAGAGACTGAGGCAGATGAATCGGAATTCGGTTTGCAGCTGGGCAACTTCAGGACTCCCTGAGAACTTGTCTCAAAACAAAACAAAAAAAAAACATTGCTAGAGATGAAATTCAGTGGGACAAGTGCTATGAAATAGTCAGCAAAAACTTGTCAGCTCTACTTTTAACCACCAGTAGTACAAGAAGCAGTCGAACAAACTCACCCCCCAAAAAACCATGTCTTGTGCCAAATATATTTTATGTCACCAGAAAAATGTCGGAACTAGTGATGAGAAGGGGGCACCCACATTTGCCCCGGGGACCTCTTGGTCTGCAGTCAAATGCTCTACCTCCGAGCAGAGCCCCCTCTGGCCAGTCTAAGGACTAACATCTTCACGTCTAAAGCCACACCCTGGCCACCGTAACCTGAGTGATCACTTCAAGGTGGGAGCTCTTCGGAGGGCCCAGGCCTGCGTTAGACAGCCTCCCCTCCCCAGGGCATTAGGACAGATTCCTTCCTGAGAACCTGGAGCCGGGGTCCTCCCAGCTTCCATCCTGGTGGCGGCTAGAATGGTGCTTAGAGTCATGGCGGTGCCTTTCACGGCAGAACCTATGAAGAAAGACTCAGCGATCCGAGGGGCCCTTCCTGACACAGTCCTGACAGTCACTCTGACCCTACTGGCCCAATTCTCAGTTGGGGACACTTTCCACAAAATTACAATCTATGCGAAAGGATGTACCATCCAGCTCCCTGAGCTTAGTAATGCAGATGGTGAACGATGGAGGACAAGCCTTCTCGAAAGATAGAAGGTGATGGAAGGTCCCTGAAAGCATTGAGGCACCAAATTAAGACAGCTGAAGGATCAGGAAACGCCACCAGCTGAGGAGCTGGGTCACGTGGCTGTCAGAAGAATGGACTCAGCAGGCTGGCAGCCTGAGTTCCCACCCTGCTCCAGCTGACAGACCTTGGCAGGTCTGTCCCTCCCTGTGTCCAAGCTGCATAAACTATAAAATGGGATCGTAACAGTAGAAACCTGAAGGGGTGCTGTAGACATTCAATGAGTTGATGCCCGTGTAAAACAGCACGGGCCCACAGTGAGCTCCACACACTATTTGCTGAGCAAGTTAAAAGCTCACAAGGAAATCAGTAACGTGCACCACAGACAGGAAAACAGTAACGCTGAAATCCAGCCTTCAAAGTCCTCATATGTGAACGTGCTGGAGCAAACCACAGCATCCGCCATACAAGAGGGAAGTGCAGACTGGGGTAAAGAGCAAGAGACTGCCAAAAGTGACCACATGTTTAAAAAAGGGCCACATACCGTATATACTTTTTTTTTTTTTTGGGCGGAGTCGGGGATTAACTCAGGTCCTTGCGCTTGCCAGAGAAGCACTTATTCCACTGAGCCATCTCCCCCCACCCCATATACTTTTAAATGGATCAAAGAAGAAACTCAGGACATGTGGAATGTTACTGATGGTTTCCTTTCTATTTACTTCTCATTGAAATATGGTTTACCTGCAGAAAACTGCGGCGTCTTCATACACAGCTGGCTGAAGTTTCGCGCGCGCGCGCACACACACACACACACACACACACACACACACACACACACACCACATGCATTAAATCATGGAAAAATCCTAGGGCCCCTCGGGGATCCTTAACGGTCTTCTTATGACTCACTTGGTCCTGAGGAAAATGCTACTCTCACCATGGATTAGGCAGCAAAGAAGGGGTGGAGGAGATAGCTCAGTGGAATAAGCACTTCTCTGTCAAGTGCAAGGGCATGAGTTCAATCCCCAGTTCCCACAAAAAAAAAAAAAAAAAAAAAAAAAAAATCAAAGAAGTTTTCCAGTGATGTTTGTTTTTTACTCATTTCATTTTAGGGTTAGTGGTGAGTTCATCAAAATTGTGGCTGAGACAAGTCATTGTGAAAAATCTTAGATAGTTACAGAAAACTAAATAGTTGGAAACCTGGGGCAAGCAGTGATTTCAGGCAAAAGAAAATGTTCAACCCGATTCTTGGCTCTATTTAGCATGGTCTATGTAGATCAGCTACCAAGAGCCATCACTGTTTAAGACAACAAAATTCCCTCTACCTGTTGCTTTAATTTTACATTACAGATCTCAGGCTGTGTGCTCTTGTTACTGTTCAGTTGAGTTTCCCGTACGACGTCATTGGTAGATATGAGCAATGTCACCTACCAAAATGAGAAGTCTCTAGATTCCCCCAAGTGGTCCTAGGTCAGCGTCACAAGGGGTTATCCATAAAGTTACCAAACTTGGCCAGTAATCCTGATGCAAGATCTGGCCGGGTAAACTGACTCAGCATTTCCCTCCATGCTGTAAACTGAAAACACGAGCTAATCGAAAACTTCTGAATTGTGCTTGAATCACTAAAACCAGGGCTCTGGCTCGTGCCAGACAACTGATGGCACAAAAGAAAACCAACACAGGACTGAGGAAGGGCTCTGACAGCAGTGCCCAGACACCTGAACAACGCGGTCAGGAAAGGACTCCCGCGGTGTGGCAACAAAGGAAAGTGCTAGGCGGGGCCCAGCTTTGCTCTTCTTCGTCTGCAGGCAGGTGTCCAAGGCTTCAGCACTAATCAGTGGGGATCGCACATCAGGGGAGCCTTGGGGCCTTGAGGGACTGGAGTGGGCCCAGGAGGGCAGCTTGGTACTGACAGGGACATCATCGGTACCCTGTTGTCGAGCTCTGGGCTGAGGGCTTTTTCTAGAATCCATAAAGCATGCAGATCTACACTTCCTGAGGGCCAGCGTAAGATGGGTGTGGATCAGTTAGCTGTCAGAATTACAGGTAAAATAAGAAGATACCAAGGATCCCTTGACCTGTAATCAAATGCAGCCAAACATTCCATGCCTGAGCTGTGCTCCCTGTCATGCCAGGGTTTTCACCTGCCTTTCCTGAGGGGTAACATCTAGCTTAGCAATATTAAATTACAGCTCCTTGTCAGAACCAACTCTATAAAAGATGTCAGGCCTGCCCTCAGTGCCACAGCTTCCCAGGCCTGTCCTAGCATGGCATCGTCAGCCCAGGTACGCAAAGGAGGCCAACTCTATTTCCTGGTGCTCTTGTGGTTGAGCCTACCACCTGGCCAACTGTATCCAAAGCCACCCACGCCATCCTCCCTGGGCTCCCAGCTCACACTTTTCTTCCTTCAGTGAGGACAGAAGGGGCCATAATTGAACCACATCCCAGAGCCCAACAGCAGGCATCGTAGGACAGCACTGCAGAGCCTGGGCCTCCTGCGTTATAGTCACCAAGCCAGGCTTCAGTCCCTCAAGTGCATTCTGCACTCGGCACGGGAGAGGCAGCCGGTCAGAGTGGAGAGTCCGCCCTACACAAAGAAACTGATGTTGGGTTTAGGTGAGCCCATCTGTCCCTGGGAATTGTGCTGTATCTGTCACTGTCTTTCTGCCCTGGAAAAGCCCCAAATTCTGCATCACAGACCTTGCTTCTCTTTATGAATCCAGTAGAGTGGGAGAATTTACATACAAGCATGAAAAGAGCAGCCAGATGCCAAGAATCTGTGGGATGCTGGAAGGCAGGAACAGACGGAGTTGGGGTTTCCAGCTACAAGTTGTCAGAGGGTTAGCATGCAACTTCCAGCTCCTGGGAGGAGGACAGCTGGAATAAAGGAGGCGTGAGTAAAGCTTCTGTGAGTAACAGAGCACACAGCAGGGACTACCTGGATTTCAACCTTTGACCTCTCAGTCTGCACACAGATGTTCTACCCCAGAGCCAAGCCCCCTGCGTGTGAAGGGTGTCTAATGAGCACCTTGCACCCTCCTAGCCACACTCAGCATGCCCACAGCACAGTGTAAGTTTCTGCTTCCTTCTAGACAGTTAATAATAGCAGCAACTTATTTTTCAACTTATGCTGGACAGGTCCCTCCCAATCTCCAGGACCCCCACACCCATTCCGCACTCACATACCTCCATATCCTTCCCGTCTGTCACTGCAGACCGAGGTACTTGGGAGAAGCACTGTATACACTGATGCACTGTGTCCACTTGAGAAGTTTCCAGGTTTAACTAAACCACTCAGCGGGGGCCATGATCCCCAAGTTGTACACATCCTGAACCTGTGAAAGAGGAGGGCAAGGAGAGGGAATAGGTGTGCAGCTCCCGGCCTAGGGCGGGTAGCCTGCATGCCATGTAAGGGACAAGAGAGGCCCGCTTCCTCCCCCTTTTGTTCTGGTGGCTTTTGCTATTTGCCCCCTCCTTGTGGTGTTTCTTGTCCCTGTGCCATCTCACCGTGCCCCAGAACCAGCTGATTATGGGCTGAAACTGAGCGCTGTATAAACTTTTCCTTCCTTAATCTTCATGTCCAGTGTTTTGTCTCAGCAAGGAGAGAAAAATAACCAAGACAAGCACTGACTGACACATTCTGTCAGAGGGACCTCGGGATCTGCATGCTCAGCTTCCTCACTGCACACAACTCAGCCCGGTGTGAAGAGAGCCCGCCCCGCCTTCTCTGGGGCACCTGCAGTGCCTGCCGTCCCTCAGCCTGTGCCCCTGGGCGCTGCAGCCTGGTGCTGGTGGCTGGAGAACTTCCCAGTTTCTGACCACGATCCTGGGAGCATCATGGAGAAGGCCAATTGCATCAGGACCACACACGGCCTGAGGGTCTGAGCCACAGAGCTCTGGAGCTTCAGGAGACAGCTCGGCCTGACCTTTGGCTCCACGAAAGGCAACCTCAGGCTGAGCAGCAGGAGCCACAGGCGCCCCCTCTGCTGGCCAAGCCCCTGCCCCTGCATAGCACAACCCATGCTTGGAACTTCGTCCCTCACCAACACTGCATGAATGCCACCACCAGGGGTCAAAATGCCACACACATCCCAAAGATGTAGGATAAGGACAGCCACGCAGAGGGCCACAAGTGGCAGTAACAGTGCCATATAAATCCGTGTCAGGAAGACTAAGATCAGACTGGGTTATGGGTCTCTATCCATGCAATGGTCCACTGGTTCATCATGGTGACAAGTCAGAGTGGCCAGGGGACCCTAAGCCAAGGATGAACCACTCCTTGACTGATTTCTACCTTCTGCCTCCTGGTTGCCCTCCAACTTCTTTTGTTTTTCATGCACATGCCAAGCCTTCCCCAATCACAGCCTGCTGACGCCATACCACACCCTCTAGACTCTACCTCTAGTCCAACCCAATAAGAAACCCTGCTGCAGCTCCCTCCCCCCGAGGGTCCTTGCTTCCCTTCAGCAGCCCTCCCACACCCAGGAAGGAAACTTACACTGGGAAGATGCTCTAAAAGAAAAATCTGAACAAGGGGCATTTCTCCCCATCATTTAGACAGTTCAATTTAGTTAGTTACACTCCTTACACTAGCCATAAATCCTCAACATTGAAAAAGTAAAACTGCCAGCCATGTCTTTCCCCAGCGCTAAACACAATGCTGAGCACAAAAGTTGCTACACAATGAATATTTGGTAGGTGAAAGCAGCCACAGCAGGACGGGCAAAGTTACGCCCGTGAGGAGTAAATATAAATTTCCCAAGGGGGCACTGAACAAATGCACCCTGCTCTGTCTGGGCACTGGTTGCTCCACTGCCCAAGTGCCACTCCTTTTTGGTGGAAGAGACAAACAATCCACAGCCACGTGATACATCCCACGGCCACTCTCCCCTGCCCATCTCCTGAGCAACATGCTCTCCTTTATCGTAAAGGAAGGGAGCAAGGAAGGAAATACCAGAAAACTCCAGCAACCGCCTTACCCATGGGCACCTTGGGGAGCATGCTCTTAAACTAGTAGCCCAGTTTCTGCTTCACACTATACCACCAAGAGAGCATATCCAAACTAGCATATAAGGTAGCGTATAAGTGTGTGTGAGAGAGGGGATCTGACAAGGGACCCGTTTGTCATTCGTGGGTGCTATCATGATCTACATAGAAAACATATAGGAATCTACAAATTATATCAGTTATTAAGTTTAATGAATTGTGAGAAATAACATAAACTTATTTAAAATCAAATAAATTGATTTTTCAATCAATTGTGTGGTGGCGCAGGCCTGTAATCCCAGCACTCGGGAGGCTGAGGCAGGAGCATTGTTGTGAGTTCAAGACCAGCCTGAGCTACAAAATGAGCTTAAGGCCAGCCTGAACTGCATAGTGAGACCCTGTCTCAAAAAGATAAAAAAAAAATCAAATATACTTCATCACATGAGCATTAAAGACTTACAAAGTAAGTTCACTTCAGTACTAAAGACTTAGCAAAGTAAATATTTTAAGAAATATCTCTAGAAATGGGAAGAAAAATATAAGCCCCTGTCAACAGAGTGAAAAGACAACCCACAAATTTTGAAAAAATCCTAACAGAGGTCTGCTGTCTGTTAGGAATATATAAAGAACTAAGATATAACAGGGCCCTCAAATTTAAAGACTCAATTCAGAAATGGGCATCTGAGATGAATACATACTTCTCAGAGGACAAAATTAAAGAAGCAAATAAATATACGAAGAAATGCTCCACATCGCTAGTCATCCGTGAAATGCAAATAAAAACAACAATACCATCTCACTCCAGAAAGAATGGCTATCATAAGGAAATCAACAACAAATGTTGGAGAGGTTGTGGGGAAAAGGGAACACTTCTCCACTGCTGGTGGGAATGTAGACTGGTACAACCACTGTGGAGGTCAGTGTGGAGACTCCTCAAAAGAGTAGGACTAGAAATCCCATTCAAGCCAGCTATTCCCCTACTGGGAATTTTCCCAGAGGAACTGAAAACATTGTATCATAGTGACATACGTGTACCTATGTTTATAGCAGCACAATTTGTGATAGCAAAATCTTGGAAACAACTGAGATGTCTGCCATATGAGGAATGATTGAAAAAGATGTGGTATTTCTATATAATGGAGTATTACTCAGCTATTAAGAATGATAAGTTTGAAGCATTTATACTGAAGTGGATGCCACTTGAACATATACTCATAAGTGAAATAAACCAGACACACATATGTGAATATCGTATAGTCTCCCTAATATAAGAAGCGAAAAGCAGAAATACAAATGGAAACGTACAGCAACAACTAAAAACAATTGAGTCAGATAAGGCAAAGTGAATGGCATATGCTGCAGGATACTAATCAGATTTTCTTCTGGATGGTTAACAACCTAAGCTCACAGATCAAAATTGGAGAAATAGAAGAGCCACAAGGCTAGCTAACATTTTGGCCCTAGCCTTTCAAGTTCAGCGAAGACTCAGGACACAGGAGAACCTGTACTGCAACATCATGAAACTCAGTTGAGCTCCAAATTTTCTGAACAAGGAGATTATGGAGCCACAGAGGAAAGAGATTGAAGTTCTGTAGTGTGCCTGGGGAGAGTCACATGGAGAGAAAACTTTCTCTCAGGCTCTCACAGAGAGCAAACTGGTCAAGCATTGGCCATGGCCCATCCACAAGGATGACACAGACAAAGGATCTACAGAATAAGGTACAGGACTACAAGTTAAACCCTGAAGGGACTTCACTGACCTCATAAGAAACAAAAAGTACATGTGTTGGTATATTGGTCTTGCTCTACCTAGGTCTTAACCATCCAGCAGCAAAGTATAAAAATGAGGTATACACCGCGGGGCCATAATAATAAGTTGAGCTGTAAATGGTTATGGTTGACAACTTCTTCGGATAACTCACTATTGTTGTGTAATGCTGAACTGTGTTGGCTTGTGTCATTGAGTTTAGGCACCTAAATTAGTTGAATGACAATGGAGTGCCCATCTCTGACAGGTGTAGACAAAGGAAGAGGTATAGAAAGGAAGAATCATGATGTGTGTATATGGACAATACAGTTGGGATAGATAACGCTGTGCTTCTACATAATCCTATGAGAGGCAAGATTTGTAGTAATGGTGGTTGGACAGGATATTATGTCAGCTTTTAGTACCATAGACAACCACTAGGAGAATACAAGGTAGAAAGTATTAATTATTGAATCTTTGATGTAATTCAGGTATAAAAAATAAGATACGCAAACAGCTACACTCTCTTAATTTACTGATAAGAGACATGCTATAATAATGTCTGTAAGTATAATATCATGTATGCACCTTCTATGATACCAAAACATTATGAAAACAGTTTGCAATGTATTAATTTATCAAATCCAGCTTGTCAAGGTATCTTAAAACTGTCTCATTGATATTTGTACTTCAATAAAATAAAAATTAAAAAAGAAAAGAAAAATATAAGCCCCTTGGAATCAATCTGAAATGTATAAGACTTTTGTTAAGAATGTTTTAAATCCACAGGCCAAAGAGGAAGAAGGAAATGCATGAAACAGGAGTTCAAGCACTCCCTGGTAGGCATAGGCACATCTGGATCCTTTCTTTGGGAAGATGCTGTCACCTAGAACCCTGCCATGGAAATGGTAAGGTACCAGAAAATAACCCAGCACCAAGGTAAGGTAGCAGAACTGACCCAGACAGTGCATGCACAGATCTGAACCAGGGACCTCCCCTTATGGGGACAAATGCCCTATTTCTGAGCTAAATCCCATTCACTAACTCCTTTAATAAACATTTTTCATCTTTGTAGCCATCCAAACCCTGTTAAAATAATCCCATCAGTTATTCCTGTCAGAAACCCAGCCCCAGCCTACTTGGTCTCTTGATTAGTGTTTGCTTGAAATCCAGGTAGTCCGCAAATAGTCAAGAGGATGAGTCCACTACAGGGCCTCTGGGGACTGCCACAAAGGAGACAGCGGGAGCATCAGCTTGTCCTTCAGTCGGGTTCCTGTCCTGGGAATGCTCTGACACACAGGTGCCTCTTGATGCTCAAGTTCGCCTCCCAGCTGCACGTGGCAGAGGAGCTGGGGAGCCTATAAGTCCCAGCACCCTCCACCAGGAGCAGCTGCTCTAGTACAAGTTTTCCTGTTTCCATAAACAGGTGCAGGTCCATTGTACAAGAGAACAGGCTGAATCACGCCGTTCAGCAGGTTGCAAAAGCAAAGAGCCCCAGCCTGTCGTGAGCGTATACAGAATGGCGAGCTCCTTCTGCTACGGGGCCACTGTAGGGGTTCAGGTCCATGACATAGGTGATGCAGGCTCCAGACACCTGCCTGGAAGGGGGAGGCAGTGGGTGAGACCAGCTGTCAAGAAAGCCCCAAGACCCAGGAAATGCTAGAGCAGAGAGGGACTCTCGTTAGAGAGAACAAGGGCACAGGTGAGTTGAGGAGGACATGCCTGGGATCTCCAGTGGCAGAGACATGTGGGAGCCCAGTCACCAAGGCCCAGTGTCTGGGATCTGATGGCCACATCCTCCACGCAAGCTTGGCTTTCATCTGTGAATTCTGGTCTTTGAATCCCATTTGCTCTCTACGCTTAACACAGTACTAACATGTGCCTCTCCTCCTTGATCCATCCACAGACTCCCCTTTGTGGAATCCACGGAGGCTCCCAGTGAGATTCTTCCTAAACACCTTCCACGAGTGCTCCAGCTCTTCCAGGGCTACCGAGTGTCCCGGCCAGTGCACTGCCACTGGTAGTATGTCGTGCTGTTCTCTTCAGGTCTTTGTGGTCCCCTGGTATGAACAGGCTCGGCATCCCTCGGGTCCCCAGCAGCATGGCCTTCTGCTAATAGTATTCACCCAGTAATTTCTTATTCGCACCGTGATTTACTTTTTATTCATATTCAGGACATATAATACCACTGCTGTAGTCAGGATTTGCAAAGGAATAGATGTATATAGGACACATGATTTATAGGAATACGTTGTGATATTCACCCCAAATGGAGAAGACTGGAAGGAATCTGTCCATGTGCTACAGACTCAGAGAATCCAGCTGAGGGCCTGGACCCCATGGCCATGTCCTGCATGAGTGCAGATGGAGGCCTGGAGTCCACAGCGATGCTTCGTGTATGTCTCTATCAAGGTTCTGCACTGGGAAGACTGAAGAGGCTGGCAGGTTGAAGGACTCAGTGAGGAAGCCAGAGAGCATGCACTAGAGGCCAGGTGATGACATGTGAGCTGAAGGCCAAGACTGGAGCTCTTCCAAAGAACTGACATCCATTGTCCTTTCTCATTTACCTTTTTTTTTTTTTTTGTGGAACCAGGAATTGAACTCAGGCCCTTGTGCTTGCCAGGGAGGTGCTTATTCCACTGAGCCAGCTCCCTAACCCTTCATTTACCTTTTGTAGTCTCTAAGGGACAAGCTGCCCCGGGGTGGATCCTCTATACCCCAGGGTGGAGAAATGCTGAGTCCATTTAGTTAAGCTTCTAAAGCTCCCAAGTTGATGCAATCAATCAACCATTACAACCTATTATTCTAATTCCTATTTCCATATGAAAAGACTGAGGATCAGAGTTTAAGTAGCCCAAGGTGAGAGCTAGGATCCACCTAACTGCCCTATGGGCTATGGATTACCAAAGTTGTGCTCTTTCTGTCTTCTGGGATCTGAAGAAAACCTGCTACCCTTTGGGGTGGGACTGTTCCCACTCATGCTCAAGAATGGTCCTCAGCGCACTGGTACTAAAAAACTGAAATCTTTTACTCTTAGATTTGATACAAGACAAGGATGTCCTCTATCACCCCTCCTATTCAATATAGTTTTGGAATCATTAGCTACAACCACTAGACAAGAAGGAGAAATAAAAGGAATAAGAATAGGTAAAGAAGAGGTTAAATTATCACTATTTGCAGGTGACATGATACTTTACTTGGAAGACCCAAAAAGACTCCAGCAAGAAGCTACTAGAATTGATACACAAATTCAGTAGCATAGCAGGATACATAGTCAATACTCAAAAGTCAATAGCATTCCTCTACACAGATAACGAACACACCGAGAGGGAAACTATAGAAACAGTACCTTTTACAATAGCACCGCGGAAAATTCACTTAACCTTTTGAATTCACTTAACCAAAGAAGTCAGAGATCTTTTCACAGAAAATTACAGTATCCTAAGAAAAGAGATCATAGAGGATTTCAGAAAATGGAAAGATATTCCCAGCTCCTGGATAGGAAGAACCAACATCGTGAAGATGGTCATACTTCCAAAATTGTTGTACAGATTTAATACAATCCCTATCAAACTGCCACCAGCATACCTCCCAGACCTAGAGAAATCATTCCTAAAATTTATTTGGAACCAGAAAAGACCTAGCATAGCAAAGGCAACCTTGGCCAACAAAGACAAGGCAGGAGGCAACACAATTCCTGACTTGAAATTATACTACAAAGCCACTGTGATAAAATCAACATGGTATTGGCAAGAAAATAGACTTGAGGATCAGTAGAATAGATTAAAAGATACAGAGGCCTCTATAAGCACACTCAGCTACCTGATCTTTGACAAAGGGGCCAAATATGCTTATTGGAAGAAAGATAGCCTCTTTAACAAATGGTGCTGGAAAATCTGGCTTTCTACATGCCAAAAACTAAAACTTGACCCAGGTCTATCACCATGCACTAAGCTAAAGTCAAAATGGATTAAAGATCTAAACATTAAAACAGAAACATTCAATCTCCTGGAAGAGAGAGTAGGAGGAACTCTTGAAGACATAGGGGTAGGCAAAGAGTTCATGAAGAAACATGTATTCACACAGGAAACACTTTAGAGAATTAACAACTGGGATCAACTCTTATTGAGATGTTTTTGCACATCAAAAGAAATTATCAACAAAGTGAAAAGACAATCCACAAATTTCAAAAAAAATCTTAACTAACAAGCACTCAGACAAAGGTCTGCTCTCTAGAATTTATAAAGAACTAAGACACATTAGGGCCCTCATATTTAAAGACCCAATTCAGAAATGGACATCTGAGATGAATACACACTTCTCAGAGGATGAATTAAATAAGCGAATAAATATATGAAAACATGCTCCACATCGCTAGCCATCCATGAAATACAAGTTAAAACAACACTGAGATGCCATCTCACTCCAGAAAGACTGGCTATCATAAAGAAATCAACCAACAGCAAATGTTGGAGAGGTTGTGGGGAAAAGAGAAAACTTCTCCACTGCTGGTGGGAATGTATACTGGTGCAACCATTGTGGAGATCAGTTTGGAGACTCCTCAAAAGAATAGGACTGGAAATCCCATTCAAGCTGGCTATCCCCCTATTGGAATTTTGCCAGAGGAACTAAAAATATCATGTCATAGTAATATATGTGTATCTATGTTTATAGCAGCACAATTTGTGACAGCAAAATCTTGGAAACAACCAAGATGCCTGTCACATGAGGAATGGTTAAAAATGATGTGGTATCTCTATACAATGGAGTATTACACAGCTATAAAGAATTATAAACTTGAAGCATTTATATTCAAGTGGATGCCACTTGAACATATACTCATAAGTGAAATAAAAATAAACCGACACACATGTGCAAATATCATATAGTCTCCCTAGTATAAGAAATCAAAAGAAGAAATACAAATAGAAAGATATAATAACAACTAAAAAGAATTTAGTCAGATAAGGTAAACTGAACTGCATATGTCACAGGGTAATAATCAGCTTCTCTTCTGGATGGTTAACAACTTAAGTTTGCAGATCAAAATTTGGAGAAATGGAAGGGCTGCAAAGTCTGCTAACACTTTGGCCATAGCCTTTCAAGGCAGTGAAGACTCAGGATATAGAAGAACCTGTATTGTAACATCATGGAACTCAGTTGAGCCCCAGATTTTCTGATCAAGGAGATTATGGAGCAACAGAGGAATGTGATCGATGATCCATAGTGTGCCTAAGGAGAGTCACATGGAGAGAAAACTTTCCCTCAGGCTTTCACAGAGAGCAAATTGGTCAAGCAATGGCTGTGACTCATCCACATGGCTGACACTAACAAAAGATCTGTAGAGTGAAGTATGGAGTTACAGAATAAACCCTGAGGGGACTTGACTGACCTCATCAGATACAAAAGTTACATTTTTGTTATATAGGACTTGCTTTATCTCAGTCTTAACCATCCAGCAGAAAAGTATAAAAACGAGGTATATAAAATAAGGCCATAATAATAACCTGAGCTGTAAGTGGCTCTACTCAGCAACTTCTTCGGCTAACCCACTGCTATTATGGACTGCTGGACTATGTTGGATTGTTTTGCTGAGCTCAAGCACCTATAATAATTGAATGACAATAGAATACCCATCTTTGACAGGAATAAACAGAAAAAGTGTATACAAAGGAAGAACCATTCTGTGTTTGTATAGACAGTACAATTAGGATAAATAGGCAGTACTTTTGTGTAATTCTATGAGAAAAAAGATTTGCACTAGTAGTGTTTGGACAGGATATCTTGTTTGCTTCTTGTACTATGGATAACAACTGGGAAGATAACAATGTAAAAAGTATTAATTATTGAAACTGTACTATAATTCAGCTTTTAAAAAAAGATAGGTATACAGCTACATTCTCTAATTCATTGATTAGAGGCATCTGCTCTAATAGTGTTTGTAAATAGAGTATCATGTATGCACCTTGTACATCCAAAAGCCACTATGAAAACAATGTACAATGCATTAATTGTTGAATATGTCCTACTAACTTGATTTGAAACTGTCTCATTGCTATTTGCTCTTCAATAAAAGAAAAGAAAAAAAAAGAATATGGGCAGAAGTAATAGCAGAAAACTTCCCAAATACAGGGCAACAATCTGACATTCAGTAATCGAAGCATACAGAACTCCAAATAACATCAACCCAATTAAAACCACTCCCAATTAAAACCATAATCAAGATCCAAGAAATTCAGCACAGGAACAGTACTAAAAGCTGCTAAAGAAAAGAAACAGATCACATTTAAAGGAAAACCCATCAGAATAACTGCAGATTTCTCTTCACAAACCATCAAGTCAAGAAGAGCATGGAACAAAGTACTTCAAGTCTTGCAAGAAAACAAATTCCAAACAGACTGATACACCCTGCAAAACTCTCTTTCAAGTATAATGGAGAAGTAAAGTACTTACATGACAAAGAACAACCAAAGAATTTCATGATAACAAAGCCAAGCCTAGACAGAATACTAAATGATGTTCTAGAGAGGGAGCAATATGAACATAACCCCATGAACAAGAATGGAAAGAACCCACCAAATAGGGCAAACAAACACAGGAAAATAAGAGGTATACAATAGCAGTATTTCAGTTACTTGTTTGTGCACAGCAGCAAAATATTTCCATCAGCACACTCTACAAATGGACTTCTCTTGCCCCCTATCAGTCATGATTCCATATGTGTCTACAGGGTGGTTTTCAAGGAAATAGGTGTAGCTGAGTTCCACAAGTGACACCTGGCCACCAGTGTCACAGTCATTATCCATGTCCACAACACACTAGAACTTTGTGTGATATCCTATCCCCAAACTGTCAGAAGTGATGGTCATTTATTTGTCATTTCTGCATTTATCTTATGTTTTATTCTTAGTACTTCTTATTTACTACCATGAAAACTTTTTCTTAGTTCGATTGTTTTGAAACATTTAATTTTTAATTAATTAGTATTTAATTTTCTGAATATTGCTTAATCTTAATTTTTGTTTTAAGATTTATACTGAAAAAAAAGATTTATACTGTATCTTTGAATTATAATTTATCTAAAAGACATCATATGATATCTTCTCTTAGTATTAGAAACTTTTTTCTTTCAGTCTTTTAATTAGTCCAGTTTCTTACACACTTGGTCCTTTTCTTCCCTTTCTAATATGTAATAAGATGCTATTTAATTTTGTTCTTCAATATGTAATATTTTTATATATAATCTTTAATCATTTTTTTCTTTACAATAAGTTTTGGACAATTTCATTTTTGTGTATCTTGGTATGATTTTATCTAAATTTCTTATGCAAAAGGTTCATTTTTCTTGGAAATGTGGTATTATAAGTTGAACTAAATTCAGAAATTTTAAGTCTTTAAATATTCATTGCCTACTTCTTTCTACTTTGAGAATTCTAATTACATGAATGTAAGTTTCTTGGTTTTGATATAGTGAACTATTATGACTGATCTGTAAATTCTTTCTTCATTTTTATTTTGGACAATTTTTATTGTTATATTCACTTATGTTTGTAAATAATTTATTTTCAATTTGCAATCTATGAAAAAAATTAAAATAAAAAAGATACAAAAAAAGAAAGACAAATTACAGTCTACCTTGGAGGACAGAAAAAGTTACCATACTGTATAAACAGGGTGTACTGTCCAAAATAAGACACACAATCTCTATCAATAAGATGTAGAGAAATGTATTTTAAAAAGTGGCTCATACGACTGAGTGGTGTAGAATAAGCGCTTGCCTGGCAAGCACAAGGGCCTGAGTTCAATCCCTGGTTCTGCCAAAAAAAAAAAAAAAAAATACAGAATGGTGGGCCATAAGCCCATCTGAACAGTGCATCTGATCTGTTGAATGGCCAAAGAGTGGTTAGCCAGGTACGTTGTAAAACAAGGAATATCTATATTAGACATCATGTTCTCAAAATAGTTCAGTGAAATTCATTTGCTTTTCTTAAGAATACCTGCTCTCCAGTAACTTTTAAAATAAAATACAGCAGCACACACACTCATCACGTCCGCTGGTTCTGCCAGTCTTGATCCCGCACATGTCTGCCAAGGCAGGGGTGAAATTGTTCAGGAAATCTAAGCTATCTTACAATGCAGACACAATGTAGAAAGCGCTCATCAAAGATCACCACTGTGAAACAGATGCGATTCAGACCTAACATAGAACCACTGAGCAAACGTGAACACGTGATAGGAGACCTTCCTACATATGAAAGGGCTTCCACGGGAGCATCACTCCTGAAGAGTTTCCTGAGAACGGATTTAACTCCAGATGAATCCATTTTATCATCATCCGGGGAGCTACTGGGAGCACACAGAACTCAGAAGTGAGCGCCACACGAAGAGCCCACTGATGAATCTTTCCAGGCCTAAGGCAGAGCTGTGTGACTGGGTTCTCTGTGGCAAACAGGCTCCTACGCCAGTCCCTTCTGCAGCAGGACAGGAACCCATCCATTTCTGGTGACCGTACAGTTCTCCTTCAATAGGAGGAGTCTTATTTTGCCCCAGCATCCAGAAAATGTCAGGTAGCTTACCTTTCCCCGGTATCAGGCACTACAGGAATAAAACTAATTTTGAAGACACTTGTCTTCATGAATGCTGTGTTTGTTTGCACAATATGCTCAGCGAATATGCCTAAAATACAACTTACTAGGATTATCCCCTGCTGAACAACCCAGCCCCATTCCTGTCACCAGGTCATTAAATGAGTTCAGTCACCCGATGGGCACTACTAGTATACAGGATGGTCATGACAATATTCAGGACACAGAAATGGTCAAAAGAGACTAACTTGACGACATTGCTTTCATCTGCGTAATTCTTTTCTTTTTTTCTTTTTTTTTCTTTTCTTTTTTTTTTTTTTTTTTTTGGTGCAGGGTCTCACTATGCATGCAACCCACATTCATAGTGATCTTCCTGCTTTTTGCCTCCCATGTGCTGGGATTATAGGCGCGCGCCACCACGCCCGGATTGCACCGCCGGCTCAGCGCACCCGAAGGCGGGGCCGGCGCGGCTTGGGGAACCAAGGATCGAACACTGGTTCCTCCGCTTACCTAAGCAAGCGCTTAGTCCGCTGAGCTATACCGCCGGCCCTCTCATCTGCGTAATTCTTATCTGCAGCGTTGTAAGTTCTAATCAACTCTAAAACTACTGTAAAGGATAATCAGCAAAAATTACAGTGCTAAGGCTGGGCTTTGAGCTCAGTGGTGCAGTGCTTCCCTGGCAAGTGTGATTCAAGTCCCAGTAACCCCCCCCCCAAAAAAAAATCACAGTACTATCTAAACAAAGTGTATGAAATAAAAGACACTGAGGATGGATCAACAAGATTTACAGAACTATGAAAAAAAGAAAAACACCAAGAAGGACCATGTAGAGAGTTGCGAGTAGCCATGCCTTAAAGACACAGCCACACCTTAAAGCCTTAAAGACGGCGCTGGCTTCCTCTTTCATCCTCACCTGGGGGTGGATGCTCTCCATAGCAAATAACTTCTCGTTTTGGCTAAGGCTAAGGACTAGGGCGTTGCTTCCGTGTACCTGGACCTATCGGCTGTGCCCACGTGGCACTCCGGGGTTGGACGCCCACTGGTTCA
>PVKA01030037.1:0-27700 GCA_004027165.1 Ctenomys sociabilis
CCTCTGAAGCCAGGAAATGATGCTCAAAGTAACGACCATAACTCTCCCAAAGTGAACTGTAGCCATTCCCAGGAACAAAAAGGTCCCAAACTCCTTCGATGGTGAGAACGGCTGCATTCTTAGCAGGAAAGCCAACACAACAGGGTCCTCCAGAAGAACCAACAACTTCCTACGTACAGCTTCCCTTCTTCTGCCTCTTATGCTGCCAGCAATAATCTTTAGGTGACTTTGCACACCCAGCACCATGATGGCTCATTTCAGCTGCATGTTACAAGTTGGCCACCAGTTGTCAGTCCTCCGCAACATAAGAGAGAGAGGCCACTGCAGAAGTAACATTTCCATGTTTGCAATTAATCACTAGCCATGATTCACACGAGGCTCTCACCTTCTTACTTGAATGTGGGAATGAAGCCAAGTCAAGGATGGCACTGGTTTTAGGTGCATGCAGAATGTAGGAGCTCTGAGGTTAAGAGGGCTTCCACCTTGATTTCAGAAGAAGGCCTGGGAGGCCAGGTAGCATGCCCAAGAGGGCAGTGTGCAAGGCTGTGAGAGAGAAGCCTATACAGGGGAAACTCCAGAAGTTTTGAAAAGCTAGGAACACAGATTATCTAAGGGAAACTGCAAGGAAGGAGCAAAGCAGGCATGAGAAAGAAGCCATGGGAGCTATGACCACCAGAAGTGCCATAGGGGCGGAGCCATGTAGGGCCTTTGGAGCTCACAACTCAGTGAAGACTGCTTTGGATGTTATAATTGGAATTATGGGATTTAATGTTTGCCCTGCTGGATTTTGGACTTGTGTTGGTCCCAGTGTTTTGTATTCCCCTGTTGTTTGTAACTTTTGAACTGGTAATGTTTACTTGTGCCTTTGAATGTCGGATGTGTTTAACTTTTCTTTTGTACAGGAGCTCACAGCTAAGAGTTTGCCTTACATCTTGGAGGAGACTTGGGACTTGACTTTTCAGCTATGCTGAAACTGTTGGGACTTAGGCAACTCTTAGAGATGGACTAAAATGTCTTTTGCACAAAAGGATGTGAATGAGGCTTTGGGGGTCCAGTGGTGGAATGTTATGATTTGTGTTTAGTTGTCCCCCCAAAGCCCCATGTAGTCAGTCATGGTGTGGGGACTTCTAGTTTGTGATTAACTCATGATCCACTGGGATTATGTGTGATCCAAGGCCGGGATTATGGGTCTTAGTACTGCTGGGATTATGGGTGTGAGTGCTACATCGCACCCTACAGGCAGAGAGCCTGAATGTAATATAACAGACAGACAGACAGACTTTCTTTAGCAATTGCTCTTTGTTGTCACTGTTGCTCTTTGTCTGCCGTGAGCTGCTGCTCTCTGCCATGTGCCCCTCTGCTTTGGAGCCAGCCGAGGACTGACTGAAGCCTGCAGTGACTGTGAGCTAGATAAGCCTTTCCTTCCTTCATTTTGGGTGTTGGGTATTTGTCCCAGCAATGAGAGAAGCATAACTAAGATAAGGCCATTAAGAAATTTGTCATTTGGAACATAATGGAGCCCACTGCCATCAGGGGCATTTCCAAAGCAAGTGTCTTCTACGGTTATATGCTTACCAAACTTTGTATAAAGCTGCATTACTGTGTGAGTTGTGCCCTTCACAACAGGGTGGTCAGAAATTGGTCTCCTGAAATCCACAAGGACCAAACTCCTCCACCCCAATTTAGACCTGCTGTCCCACCAAAGCCCATGTAGGGGATCTGGGTCTTAATGAACTGAAGAAAACCTTCTTGAGAAAGAAATAATAAACTGAATGTTATACTTTAAAGAAAAACCCAACAACCAGGTGATAATCTAGAGGAAATTAACTTAAAACCAGGGATTACAAATATATTTAAACAGTAAAGAATAGTTTCTTTTATAATAAGCTTCTCTGACGGAGGGTTAACAACCTAAGTTTGCCCGCCAAAAATTAGAGAACTAGAAGGGCTGAAAGGACAGCCAACATTTTGACCCTAACCTCTCAAGGTCAGTGAAGACTCAGGACATAGGAGAACCTGTACTGTAACATCATGTAACTTAGTTGTGTCCCAAATTTTCTGATCAAGGAAATTATGGGGCCACAAAGCAATGAGATCAATGACAGAGAGTGTGCCTAAGGAGAGTCACATGGAGAGAAAACATTCTCTCAGGTTTTCACAGAGAACAAACTGGTCAAACAATGGCCATGACTCATCCACATGGCTGACACTGACAAAAGATCTGCAAACTGTGATACAGGGTTACAGGATAAATCCTGAGAGGACTTGACTGACCTTATCAGATACAAAAGATACATTTCTTGTTATGTAGGTCTTGCTTTATCTTGGTCTTAACCATCCAGCAGAAAAGTATAAAAACGAGGTATATAAAGTAAAGCCGTATTAATCTGCTGAGCTGTGAAAGGCCAAGTCAACAACTTCTGTGGATAAGCTACTACTATTGTGGACTGCAAGGCTGTGTTGGATTGTTTTGCTGAATTCATGCACCTATAGTATTTAGATGCCAATGGAATACCCATCTCTGACAGGACTAAACATAAAAAGAGGATACAAAGGAAGGATCATTCTGTTTCTGTATATACAGCATAGTTAGGATAGATATACACCTACTTTCACTTCAACCAATGAGAAGAAAGATTTGCACTAATAGTGTTTGGACAGGACATCCTGCCTGTATCTTGTTCTATGGATAACCACTAAGAAGATAACAATGTATAATATGTTAATTATTGAAACTGTCCTATTAATCACTTTTGAAGCTGTCTTATTATTTGTTTCTCAATAAAATAAAATAAATGTAAAGCTGATAAAAAAAGAATAGTTTCTTTTATAAATGAATTCTTAAGATGTTTACAATTATTATTTCATTTAATGTTTACAAAAATTCCATGTTAATTAGGTATGTGTACCACTACTATTTTATAAATTAAAAAATTAAGGCCAAGAAAAATTTTAAAACTGGTCCACGGCTTCACATTTGTATGTTGCAGAGTCAGGGTTGGAATTCTAGCAGCACACACCCGGAAACGTGCTTTTACCTGATGCATTCTGAAAAGCTTGCTTTACAGGCATGGTGGCACAGGTCTGGAGTCCCAGCACTCTGGAGCCTTAGGCAGGAAAACAGCCATGAGTTTGCTACATAGTGAGTTCAAGGCCACCCTTGAAAAAAGAAAAAAAAGGAAAGTTTACTGTCCAACAGGTGCTCACATATAGCACTATGTACGACGGCCTCCTATGTTCCTGGTGGTAGATTATCTACAAAAGGAGCCAGCATCCAGAGTGCCTCCTTTTCTCACATACATGGCATTCCTGCTATCAATAAGTACAGTCTGGACTTGGGCTGGCTTTATAACCTACCTTTAAAAAAAAAAAAAAAACTGTATAAAGCAAATTATTTAGCTCACAATTTTTGTAGGCAGAAAATCCAAACGTGATGGCCTAGGCTTAAGCAAAGAGTGCTGCATTGGTCACCTTAGCTGTATTACTTCATGACACATTATAGGTTCTTTTTATTTTTTATTATTTTCTTTTTTTTGATACTGGGGATTGAATTCAGGGGCTTGTGCTTGCCAGGCAGGTGCTTAAACCACTGAGCTGTATCCCCAGCCCTCATGACAGATTGCACCACTGAACTGCAGTGGCTGTTGAAAAGAAGTCATTTTGTCAAACAGGAAGGCAGAGAGGCTCTGTGACCTATTTTGATTCACAGACTTTAGCAAAACTGATTCTCAGACTCAAAAGGCCCAGCAGCTCCTGCTTTCTTTCTTTTGCAATCCTGAGCTACCCAGGAAGCAGTCTAACTACCCTAGTGGAAAAACCAGTTGGAAAGACAGGCTCAGCTAGCCCCCGGGGGATCTGGTCCTCTCCTGTGATCATCCAGCCCCAGCTGAGTCTGCACACAGCCACAAGGCCACAGCTCTGAGAAGGACCCCATGGTGGGGGAAGCTGCCCAGCTGACGCCAGTCCAGGATGGAACGTTGTGAATAGATAAATTATAGTCTTGAGTCACTAGATTTTGGTGTAATTTAAATTCTACTCCTGATTCTATGGGGTAGGGTTTACCTTCGTTTCAAGTTTATAGAAGAGGAACCGAGTTTCACACTGGCTAAACAACATGTTCTGAGGTTTATTAGATGCCAGTAACAGAGACAGGATTTGCAACCAGGTATGCATGACTGTAGCACTCAGCCTCTTTCATTTGTCTCTGAGAGGGTCACTCACATCTTGACTCAATCCTATTTTACACCCAGAGCTTGTGAGTCTGCAGGAATTAAGAAGTCTGTATTGCTTTTAGGAGATTCAAGTCTCCAAGTGAGTCCACATATAGAAGCCTGTGGATTCCATCATGGTTAATAGAATCTGAAAGAGGAGGTATCCTGTGGCTTTCCCAGAGCACATAATACAGAAATCTTTTTTTTTTTTCTTTCAAGAGAAATGATGATATCAAAAGCATCTCAGCTCTATTAGCTCCTGGCTTCTGTTTTTAGAAGAACAACCTCAAATATAAATTATTCTAGTTATGCTTTTTCACCATAGATGGATCCTCACCCACAAAAGAAAACTTCAACAGCTGCAGTATAGAAACATGTCTGCTATAGAACGCTGAGAGAGGTGCTCTGCTTTTCTTCTTCCGTTTTTCTCTCATTCCTTCTTTTTCCTCCTTTTTATCTCCTTTTTCTGATTGGTTTCTTTTTTTATTTTAAACAAAAAATAATCTAAATTTCAAAACAAGATAATAGGAGGGTAAAAATGGTTAATACATTACATATTGTTATTATTTTTTATTAATTTTTTTTGGTGGAACTGGGTATTGAACTCAGACCCTCACGCTTGCTAGGCAAGCACTTATTATACTGAGCCATCTCCTCAGCCCTTTTTTAAATTAATTTTGTTGAGGAAACAAATAGCAATGAGACAGTTTCATAACCAATTAGTAGGACAGTTTCAATATTTAATACATTGCATATTATTGTCTTCCTAGTGGTTATTCACAGTATAAGATGCAGAAGATGCGGGCATGATATTCTGTTCAGCACATTGTTATTTTTAAATTAGTTACTGAAAGTATAATATATAGGCACCTGATTGTCCAAAAAATACTAGCACAAATTTTTCTTTTCTTTTTTTATTTTCTTCTACCAATTTTATTTTATAATTTTATTGAGAAACAAATAGCAATGAGACAGTTTCAAAACTGGTTGGTAGGACAGCTTCAACAACACTGCATATTGTTGTCTTCTTAGTGGTTATTCATAGTGCAAGATGCAGACATGAACAAATCTTTCTTTTCAATGAACTATGAGAAATTAGTAGTATAGCTCTCATAACTAATATATCCATACATATATACACACATATATTTTTTCTTTTCTGTATTCCTCCATCCCAGTTTCTCTTTCTTTTGAAGTTTCTTCCCATTTTACATATCTATTGTAAAATTTGTATCTTATTCACTCTTCCAGCTTCTCACACTACAGAGACAATACAATATTTACACATGTGAGTCAGGTTTATTCCACTTATGAGTGGTCTCGAGTTGCATCCATTTACCTATAAAATTCTCCAGTTTATCCTTCTTTAGGCCTGAGTAGTACCCCAATGTATGAAAAAGTCACATCTTTCCTACCGATTCCTTCATTGATGGGCATTTCCATTGGTTTCAATCTAGCTATTATAAATTGTGCTGCTATAAACATGGGCACACATATATTGCTGTGATATGCTGCTTTTAATTCTTCTGGGAAGATGCCCAGAAGGGGAATAGCTGGGTCAAGTGAGATCCCTAGCTTTAGTATTTGGAGGAATATCCATGCCGGTTTCCACAATGGTTGCACCAGTCTACGCTCTTGCGTGTCTTCTTCTTTTCTGAATTTAATTTCCAGGGTGAAGCTTGTCAATTGCTTGTGCTTGGTTGCTTATTGCCAGTATCGAGAATCAGAAAGACTTGGCATGGTGGTGCAAGCCTGTAATCCCAGTACTTGGGAGACTGAAAACAGGAGGATCACTACAAGTCCAATCTGTGTAGTGAGATCCTGTAGAACATGTACTAAATACATTTTTTAAAAAGTAATTTAGAATCCTTAGGAAAGGAATTCTTCTCCGAGGTATCTTCTACTATTAGTTGGTTTTGAGGCTTTGAGTTTGTTGCAAGATGCTACCTCTTTAATTTGTTGGGTCTGAGAAGTTGCTGCCTATTTGGCCTAGTCCATGGTTCTTTTTTCTTTATGAGCAGAATAGATATATTGAGGGAAAGAAAGCTCCTGTCCAAGAGAGAGGGACAGGAGGGGGCCCTGAGTGGGTAGTCCCCCCCCTTTTTTTTGCAGAACCGGGGATTGAACTCAGGCCCCTTCACTTGCCAAGCAAGCACTTATTCTACTGATCCATCTCCCCAACCCCTTCCCTAGTTCTTTGGCATTGTGCCACGGTATTTTCTGTGGCCTTTAGTCAATCTCAGTCTTGGAATACCAGGAAGAACAGTTGTTTAACACAATTATGTTACTTTTAGTCATAGTGATATCATCAGCAATAATAATAGCATCAAACACAGCCCATAAAATGACAAACTGGACTAACCATTGAATGACAACTTTAGCCCTCTGAACTAGCTTTGTGGTGACATAAGAAAATTTAAAATAAACCTGAAAATTGTATACCGTATATAAATCCTTTATATGTCGATGTTGTCCTCAGGGGTTAAAATTTTAAATGGGTTAGGAAGAAAAAAGAGAGTTAGGAGAAGAGAAAGAGATTAGAAATAAGGCTGGAGGACAAGGGGGGATCATGTCAACTTTGGGGAACTGGTGCAGAACACTGAAGGGAAAGAGAAAAACAAGAATAGAACAGAACAACAGCCACAAAAAAGCTATGAACCATGTTCATATTCATGAAAAAACAAGATCAAACAATGAAGGAGACATAAACAAAAGCAAAACCAACATCACAAAAAAAGGAGATGAGAGAGAAAAAAAGAAAAGGCCCACTTCCAGGTTTGTTTCTGCTGTCACTGGCGAAAGATACGTGGAGGCAGAGTTCCAGTCTGTGTTGCTTTATCCCATCAAGCCAGCGGAAACTTTTTGGCAGGGTAGTGGACAAGCTCAGTGGGACCGAACCTTCTGAGTAAGACCAGGCCCTTTCAGTCCGCAGCCATCATCACACCTTCTGTAGGTGGAGTCCAACTGGGAGCCGCTAGATGGGGCCAGCCACCACTCTGAGTTCTGAGTCCAGCTGGCCTTGCTCCTTCACCGCTCCTGGCCAGTTGCTGTCTCCAAGGCGGGATGACTGAGCCCTCAACACTCACTCCCCAGTGGTGCGGTTCTTCACACCCACTGATCTCCTCCATGACTGAGTTTTCCATGGTGGCCTCTGAAGTTGCCGGCACTCACTGTGTGTTTTCAGATTTGAGCTGCTTCTCTTGTACAGGTGTCCCCTGTGGTGTGCTAACTTTAGTTTCTTCGGATACATACCAGGGAGTTGTATAACTGGATGTGGGGTTGCTCTACTTTTAGTTTCTATGTGTGGACATTCTATGCTGATTTGCATAGTGCCTTTGCTAATTTGCCTTCTCATCAGTGGCATAGAAGCATACCTTTCTCCCTATATCTTCATCATCTTTTATTGGTGGTTTTTCTTTTTAGTTTGGCTTATTTATTTGGTGTTTCATTGTTTTATTTTATTTAATGTTTTATTTTTGAGACAGGATCTTGTTGTATAATTCAGGTGGTCCTTGAACTCTGCAGCCCAGGCTGGCTTTGAAATTGTATCAACTCTCTTGCCTCAGCCTCCTAAGTACTAGGATTACAGATGTGCTACTCTACCAGGCTGGATTTATTTTCTTGATCACTGGTATTCTGACAAGGGTGAGATTAAAGCCCAAAGTAGTCCAATTCATATTTTTCTAGTGGTTAAAGTTGTTGAACATTTTTTTATTTCTGTACTTATTGGCTATTCATTCTTCTTTTGCAAAGTCTCTGTTCAACTTGTTTGCCATTTATTGATTGAACTATTAGAATTTTTGGTATTAAGTTTTTTTGTGTTCTTTATATATTCTGGATACTAAGCCTCTGTTAGACGAATAACTGGCAAAGATTTTCTCTGATTCTATAGGCTATTTCTTCACTCTTTTAGCTATTTCCCTTGATATGAAGAAATGTTTTAAGTTAATGTAGTTTCTTTTGTTGATTCTTGTGGTAACTTCTGGGCTATTGAAATATAAAGGTCTTTGACTTTACTTATGGCTTCAAATGTTTCTTTTTTTTAATGGTTTCAAAGTTTTAAGTCCTATATTTAGATCTTTGATGGATTTTGAATTGATTTTTGTGAGATATAGGATCTTGTTTTAATCTTCTTACATGGTTATTGAGTATTCTTAGAACAATTTGTTAAAGAGGCTGACTTTGATTCTTTTATCACTACTCAGATGGATGTTTTCTATGGGTTTATTTTTTGTGATACAGATGTGGCACCAGTCTTTAACCAGAGAACTTTCTGAAACCTTTAAGAAGATCCTGGGGACTGCCAAGTCTGTGGGCTATAACATGGACAGCCAGCACCCTCATGACATCATAGATGATATCAACAACAGCATTGTCAACTGCCTAGCTAGCTAAGGAGCAATACATTAATAAATGAGATGATCTGACAAAAAAAAATAATTAAAAAATTAAGCATTAACTGCTCTTTTCAAAAGATCAGCAGAAACTGGCAGTACAATTATCCAAACCATTTTGCATATATATGTAAATACATCTTTTTCCCTTCTTTCATCTGTCCTTTTCCTCATCCCAGTTTTCCCAGTGGACTAAGAGCCTGCTTAGGCAAGTGCAGAGACTGGGGTTTAATCCCTGGCACTACATGATGCGCTGAGCACAGTGGCAAATGCCTGTAATCTCAGTGCTAGGGAGGTTGAAAGTGATCCCAGAGGATCACTGAGTCCAATCTGCATATTGAGACCTATATCAAATACAGAGAGGGAGAGAGGGAGAGAGGGAGAGAGGGAGGGAAGGAGGGAGAGAGAGAGAGAGAGAGAGAGAGAAGTGAAACTCATCTGTGTCTAGCAAATTTCACTCTGCTTTGCTTTCAACAGTGAACAGTAGGTGGGCATGGAAGGTCAGGAGGGAAGGCTTCAGAGCTCCAAGAAGAGGACTGCTATGGTTTATACACTGTGTCAGCCTCAGGTCTAGAAGCATAACTGAGTAACTCAGCTCCATTCCAGGTGTAAGGGACACGTCCTTCCTGCTATAGGATGTTTGTTATTCATTGTGTCAACTTGAGAAGTTTAACAGTTCATCTAAGTGACTCAGCAGAGGGATCAGGGTGCTCAGTTTGTGACCATCCTTAGCCTGTGCTGAGAGGGTCCCCAGGAGAAAGAGGAAATGTTGGACAGGTGAAAACAGATGTTTGCTCTATTAGTGCAGATCTGTTTTGTACACTATGTAGCTTTCCTATGTGATACCTATTGATGCCTTCTACTAGCCTGCAAGCTCCATGAAGATGATATATTTTTGTTTTACTTTTTAATAGATGGCTGCCTCAAGTGGCACACAATAAATACTCTCTGCCTTAGTTACTTTTCTCTTGTTGCTGAGACAAATACCAGACACTCAAAATGAGAGAAGGAAAGGTTTACTTACCTCACAGTTACTGGAGGTTTTAAGATCAGGATGACCCTCTCTACACCTTTGAGAAAGCACAGGCAGGCCAGTTTAATGGTTCACACCCCTCTGGTCCCGCCCCTCAAGTCACGTGCTCCTCCAGCCTCATCTGCCCCATAATTTACATGAGGCTTTGGAAAGACAATGAGACACAAACCATAACACTCACTGACTAAATGAACAATCTGTGTTTTAGAAGTCTTAGAGGTGTTATGAAGATTTTGAAATTAAACAAATCTGGATTTCAATATTTACTCAGTATGAACTGAATCACTAACTCACTATTGAACTAGTGAATAAACCATACTGAGATTTACTTTTTGCATCTGTGAAGCAGAAATGAATAGTTCATTATACTCTTGAGGATTTGATCAGCTCATGAATGTGAAAGGACTGGGTATTTAAGGAATTCAATAAACAACTGAGGGTATTCTTTAACTCAATTGCTAGGAAAACTGGCTATTTATCTCCCCATGGCAGATTGGCTCCATATTTTAGTTCTCCACCCAAATGCTCTTCCAACTATAATTATGGAATACATACATATTTTCTATCCCATAGGGTGTCACCCTCTAACCTATTCCTGGAGAAAACACTGGAGGCACAGTAAGACTCATGGACCACTCTGAAGGAGAGAGACAAGGCTAAACTGGAAGGAAACATGCAATAGATGGGGACCAGTTGTAGCGCTCATCTCATTAACCACTTAGTATTTTGTACATTTGCAACAATAGACAATGCAGTGGATTTTCACCTGTAATGTCCACTTGTGTTTCTGTTCCAGTCCTTGTTTCTTTGTAGCTTCATCAAACAGGGGAACCCCAGCCCACACCCAAACTATCCAGCCTGTTGTAATAAGGAGAGAAATGGTTATGCATTTCAAATCAGCCTAGGCGCTAATTACCAGAGATGCTCAGTATAGTAGCCGGTGAACTGATGCAACTATTGGGCTGCATGATGAAAAAGGAAAGGATACCTACTTGAGGACATCAGCCTTCTCCCTGGGAGTTAGGAATGTATGCCTGCTCCTTCCTTAGAATAGGTGATTGGGGTGGGGTCAATAACTGGTGAAGCACAACACCTGAACAGAAAAATAACAAACACAATGAAAATAATGGGTATGGGAGTTGGGAATGAGCAAGGTCCTCATACAAGCTGGTATTGTATAAAGACAGGGCTGAGGGTTGATGGTACCAACAGGAGAGGAGCTGAGACTGTGGATCATTAGAAAGGAAACAATTGACATAACACAGTCTTGCCCTTGAAAGATTTTATATTTTATCAAGGGAGATGGACCCGAAAAAACATAAAAGAAAAGCAAATCATAATCTGATATTGTTTCTTTATATTTATTTATTTATTTATTTATTTATTTATTTATTTATTTTGGCAGAACTGGGGATTGAACTCAGGCCCTTGCACTTCCCAGACATGTGCTTATTCTGCTGAGCTATCTCCCCAGCTCCCTTTTTTGCTTAAATTTAGGACAGCGTCTACAGGGTCCACAGGGTCCCACAGTGTTGATCTGACTCGTAGTGATTCTTCTGTTTTCAGGCCCCAAGTGCCCGGATTACAGGCCCGCGCCACCACGCCCACCATGACATTGCATGTGGACATGGCCGGCCTTATGTTGTGCCTATGACACTTACTTCTCCTAAGCACAAGGGATCTCTGTGGTTTCTCCCCTTGATTCTGGGTGACTGAGTAACAGTATATGATATCTGGGGGGAAACTTGAGGCAATCAGCTGTGTTCTCTGGACTTGCTGTGCTTAGAACTTAACCAGCATACCTGTCAGCCACACGAACAGTCCCTGTGCAAATCCTAGAGGACAACCCCAACTTTCCTAGCACCCAGAATCCCCTTCCAGCCCCTGTCCCAATCACTATTCTCTCTCTTATCAAAAATGAGAGCTGGCCTGATAGCTCAGTGGACTAAACCACCTGCTTAGGCAGGGCACAGTGGCCAGAGTTTGATCCCTGGACCTGCTATGCCCGCCCATCCTCAGGGTGCGCTGAGACGGCAATTGAGACTGGACATGGTGTGTGCACCTGCAATCCCAGTGCTTGGGAGGCTGAACATAGGCTGATCACCACGCGTCTGATCTACACGGTGAGACCCTGAAGATCCCATAGACCCTGTCCTAATTACAGAATGCAACAAACAAACAAATGAAACTTCTTGACTTTTAGTAACATGATTTAGAGATGTTTGTTCAACCTTTATAATATGGAATCATACAGTATATGGTCAACATCTGGATTCTTTTATCATTAAGTTGATAAGACTCATCCATGTTGTGTCATGTACTTTTTGCATTTTGATAGATTTCCACTCCATGTGTGTGCTTCAATTTACTTATACACTGTACTAACATTCTGTTATTTCCAGATTATTAATGAATGCTATGAATATTCTGGTACATGTCTATTTGCTAATTTCTATAATTACATAATGAGGAGTGAAATTGCTGGATCACAGGATATACATGCTTGGATTTAAGGGGGAATACCAAATAGTTTCCAAGTTTATAACAATTTGTATTCCTACCAGCAGAGAATGAGTTGCTTTTAACCTCCTCTTTAACACTAAGTATTATTTTAATTTAAGCTATATTTAAAAATAAGGCATTAATTTGGACTTCTCTTGTTATTAATGAATTTAAGCAGCTTTCTTTCTTTCTTTCTTTCTTTCTTTCTTTCTTTCTTTCTTTCTTTCTTTCTTTCTTTCTTTCTTTCTTTCTTTCTTTCTTTCTTGTGAGTGAAGGGCCTCCTTAGGTCTCCTGCTCCGTTTTTCATCAAGACACTTTTTCCCTCAACAAATGGAGGATTTGCAATATCCAGTTTCCTATATAAGGAGTTTGCAAGTGAAGAGCTCGGGAGCAGATGAGATCTCCAGGACTGTAGCCCCACCCCGGGGTCGCGGCCCCAGACCGCTTCCTTCACCCTGACCTCACCTCTTCAGAGCCCACCGAGCTACGAGTGCGCCATGGAGGGCGCGAAGAACCAGTGGGACGTCCAAAAGTGACAGCCACGAAGGGTGCAGCTGCTCGAGCCCAGGAGGAGCTCCCCAAAAGTCCCAGCAGACATCGCGGTCTTCCCTGCCCTCCACCTGGCCCAGCACCGTTGGCTGGGAGCACCCAAAATCCCGGCAGATCCCCAAAGTCGTTTTGCCGGCCACGCATCAGTTGTCTCCGGAAACGGCCGCAGACACACCTGGAACTGCAGGCAGGCATTTGTTAATCTGGGACAATTGACGTGTCACAGCCAAACGTGACAGCTAGCATAGGAAGTGCCAAAGCCTGACAGGCAACGAACCATTTCCAAAATACTCCGAAGCACTCCGTTCTAACACGGTCTGCCTGACCTTACGAGAGAGTAGTTGACAAGAACCCACCGGGATGGGGGTTTTTCAAAGACTTACTGACAAGCCTACTCCAGCCTTCTGGGTGAGAGATAGGAAATTTGCAGAACGTAAAGAAAGTGAGGGCTACTTTAGGTCGAAGTTCTAGAAGTTTCAGTCCACGTTGGCACACTGCAATGCAGAAAGGGCATGGTGGACGGGCTCAGTGGGGAGGAAGGCTGCTCCTCGGGGGCAACTGGAAAGCAGTGAGTGGGAAGCAGCCTCAGTGTCCCAGCTTCTGAGACCAGACTCTGACAGCACGTTCTGCTGAGTACCAAGTCACCTTCTAAAGCCTAACCTTTGAACATGCCTTTGACCATGGCGGGGGGTGGGGGTGGGGTGGGGGCATTTCTAGATCTAGCCAGAACACCTGGTCTTTTTAAAAAAATTTATTTATTTGGTACAGGGTTTCACTACACAGCTTGGACCCATAGTGATCCTCTTGTCTCAGCCTCCTCAGTGCTAGGATTACAGGCATGCACCACCACACCTGGTTTTGGTGGCTGACTCAGCATGGGGCAGCAGAGCACGTGGTACCGGGATCAAACTACGGTCCTTGAGGTTTCCAGGCAGGCACTTAGACCACGGAGCTCTTTCTGCAGCCCCAGAAAACTTGCTCTTAATGTAGCAAGGAGCTAGCCCCTTGCTCTTTGGTCTTCAGTAAATGGATGGAGAAACAGTGTACTAATAATTATTTGTATTTTTTATTTATTTACCAAGATTTGAACTCATGACTTCACATTTTCCAGGCTATACTAACAATTAGAAGGAAATAGGAAAGATGCTATTTGTTGCAGACAAGGAGTGCTATTAGAAATAAAATAGTGAAGGGACTCAACTCTGTGAGAAGGTGTTACAGTTCTTCCCACTCTTTCCTTCCCTTTAAGATGCAACAATTTTTATTGCATACTGGCATAACAGTGGAGTGTCAAGATACATGAGGCAAAGACTGGAACTGTATGGGCTGGCCAAATAGCTCAGCAGATTAAAACACCTGCAAGCAAGTGCAGGGATCAGTGGTTTTGTGTCCAGGCCTACTGTACTGGCCCTGCTCCCAGGATGCTCTGAGATGGTGATTGAGTCTGGGGGCAATGGTGCGTGCCTTTAATTCCAGCACTTGGGAGGTTGCAGACAGGAGGATCACTATGAGTCCTACCTAGTAAAGAGACCCTGAACACCCTGTAGACCCTTGCCTAAAATACAAAACAAAACAAAACAAAAAACCCAACAACAAAAAAAAACCAAAATAGACAACAAAAAACAAATGGTAAAAATTAGAGAAGTCAAAGAATGGAAAATCAGTGTAGTTACTTTGGAAGACAGTTTGATGATGTCTTACAAAACAAAACATTCTGCCATCAAGGACTGTGCTTTTTGGTAGGTAACCAAAGGAATTAAGATTTATGTCCACACAGAAATCTGCATACAGATGTTTGCAGTGGTTTTATTCCAACCTGCCAAAAGCCAGATATGGTAGTACACACCTGCAATCCCAGCCCTTAGGAGGGCTCACCACCATGAGTTTGAGGCCAGCCTTGGCTGATAGTGGGTTTAAGGTCAGCCCACATAGTTCAAGGCTGAACTACAAAGCAAGACCTTGTCTCAAAAACCACCAAAGAATAAATTAATTAAATACAAATAAATAAAATTAAAAAATAAAAATTGCCCAAACGTGGTAGCAATCAGGATGTCCTTCTTTAGGTAGATTGATAAACTCTGATCATTTAGACAATGGAATATTATTCAGTGCTAAAAGAAAGAAACTATTAAACCATTCAAAGACACAGAGGAAACTTAAACCCTTGTTGCTTTGTGAAAGAAGTCAGTCTGTAAAAACTGCCTAGCTTCTGACTATACAAAATTCAGAATAGGGAAAAAAAAAAGAAATGATAAGATCTGTGATTTTCAGAGGTTGGGCTGGGGTGGAGCTCAGATGATCCACAAGTCGGAATACAGGTGGAATTTTTAGGGCAGTGACAATGGTCTATATGATTCTACGGTGACAGATCCTTGATGATTTCTGAATCCTGTTCAAGCCCATAAAGTAAAAAACAGCAAGAGTGAACCTTGCTGAGAGCTATGGATCCTGGGTATCAGCATAGAACCATCAATTCTAGAAAATGTACCACTCTGGTGGAACACCAATAGGGAGGAAAGACTGCAGGATGAGTGAGGGCTGGAGGGAAATTCTGTGTGTCTTCCTATCCATTTGGACTCACAGTGATCCTCCTGTTTTCAGCCTCCGTAGGGCTGGGATTACAGGCATGCACCACCACACCCAGACTCCATGGCTGGCTCAGCTGGCTCTGGGGGTGGGGCTGGCACGGCATGCAGTGCTGGGGATTGAACTGCAGCTCCTCTGCTTGCCTAAGCAGGTGCTTTAGTCTGCTAAGCTATCTTACTGGCACCTTCCTATCAATTTTTTTGTGAACCTAAAATTGATCTTCAAAAAACTCTTTGCAAGTTTTATAGTTTTTCTTTTAAAGTGGCCCAAATATAACCCCTTCCTCCACAGCAAGTGTTGCAATAGCTTCTCTCATACAGCAGCCATATTCTCATCCCTTAATGTTACCTTCAGATAAATATAAATTTACTCCAAAAGTGTATCGGTCCTTTTCCTTCCCAATCATGGAGATCTTCCTGCCTCAGCCTCCTGAGCACTAGGATCACAGGCTTGTGCCACTATGCCCACATGAGTAGTACTTCTGGATGTTTTGTTTAAGGAATTTATCCCCTGGATTCTAATTTGAGTTTCTCCTGCCTCAGCCTCCTAGAGTGCTGGGCTGTTCAGCATATGCAGTTCATAATTGTTCCTCTCTCTCTCTCTATCTCTGTCTCTGTCCCTGTCTCTGTCTCTCTCTCTGTCTCTCTCTCTGCTTAGGGATTGAACCCAGGGCCTTGCCCATGCATGGCAAGAGCTCCACCACTGAGCCACCTCCCAGCCTCACACTATCTGTCCTGACACTGCCAGTGTACTGTCCTGCTTACCCTACTAAGTCCTGATATTGGAATAAGTCCTCTCACCCATTCTCCATTTTGGGGTAGTCTTGCATTTTTGTGTACATGAAAGCATTTCTTTCTCAAGCCACAGAATTCTTTTGGAAACTCTGAGACTATACAATGTTCATAATCCATTTGAGGAAGAATTTCACACTGTACCTTCCAATTGAAGCACACGTGATGGCCCTCTGGTCAAGGTTCCTTTAACTCTGCTACAAGTTTGCTCCTGCTTACAAATAAGGATGGCTACATAGATAACAAGACACACTGTGGGAGGTGACAGTGGGAAGCACTGGCTATAACTTAAAAGTTTGTATATGGGATAGCACATGTTTTTTGAAATTTGTATTTTTTCTAATGGTGCTTTATTTTTTATTCTCTTTAAAATAAAAAATACTAGGAATGAAAATATATTGATATTAATTATTCAGATATCATCTCAGATGTAATAGTTGTCTGAAACAAAGTATTCTTTGCTCGGAGCACAGTGCGCTCAACACACAGAACACAAGTTGTTTATCTCCATTCCAAGGCTCCAGAGCTTCTACCTCAGCCTTTTATATTAAATGGGCATTGTTTGGGGTGAGTCCTTCATTGTGTTAAAATAGCTAGGACCTGAAAAATGGATCTATTTTATCTTATAATGCGCTACAGTGTTAATGACATTGAACCTGGTCTTTCATTATTTTTTTTTTTTCTGGTAGAATTTCCAGAGGAGCCCTTGCCTTTCTCATCTCAATTATTCTATTTCTTCCTCAGAGATTTGTTTGTATAAGATTTGGAGCTCTATAACTAGAGGCCAAACATTAATGGCATTTTTGCTATTTATTTGTTTTTTTATTTATTCATATTTATAGCCAGAGTGCCTCAGAAGGCAATTCGGGCGGTGCTTCCTTCCAAGCTGTGGGATCCAGGCCTCTGCTGTCACACTCAGCTATCCCAAATTTGTGTCCAGAAACTGAAAAGTTCAAGAACTGGGGCTGGGAAGATAGCTTGGCAGGTTAAGCCCCTGTCTGGCAAGCTCAAGGACCCAGGTTTGATACCTGGTACCACATGCTGCATGGGACCCCTGGGGGCACTGTGCAGGCCACTGAAACCGGGCATGATGGCACGCGCCTCCAATCCCAGGGCTGGGGAGGCTGACACAGGAGGATCACTGAGTCTGAGCTGCCCTATACCAGGGCTGGGGAGATAGCTCAGTAAACACTTGCCTGGGAAGTGCAAGGTCCTCAGTTCAATCTCTGGTACAAAAAAATAAAAAATCTTGTACCAAATAAATAAAAGATTTTTAAAAAACTTTCAAGAACTGAAGGTAGTTTTCCCATAAGAAATAAAGGAAAATCAAATAATTGTTTTTTTTTTCAGAACCCGGGGATTGAATTTAGGCCCTGGTGTTTGCCAAGGAAGTGCTTATTCCACTGAGCTATCTTCCCAGTCCCCGAATAATTGGTTCTGAGGCCAAAAAATTTTATTTTTCTAGGATGTGAACACATTTCTCAGTGATTTCTTTTGTAACAATTAAAGAATATGCCTTAATGCTCTTCTCTCAGTCACATTTTCTCATCGCTGAGACAACTGTGCAGCACTCCCAAGGAGCGGAGGACAGGTCTGTCTGGGTCACGGTTCTGTCCTCAGCCAGCTGGCACCGTGGCTGCTGGCGGATAGCACCCTCACGTAGGCGAGCTGGCCAGTGGCAGGTTCAGTATAGCGCAGTGGCGAGCGACGACAGCGGCCCTGCACCTGCCCTGTGTCCTCTCCAGGCCCCCACCTTCAGGGCAGGTAGCACTGTGGCCAGCAGAGACCCATCGTCCACCACCAGCACTATGCCAAACCCTTCAGGGTGCTAATTTAGTAACTGAGCAACCCCTGCACCCAGCATCTCGCACTCTAGATCCAGCCACGTTGAAAAGCCCCACGTGACAGGGGAGGTCTTGGGGACTGCTCAGTGATTCTGTTCTTTCTCTTTTCATTTTTTTCTTAAATGTATTTAGTACAGGGTCTACAAGGTCTCACTACTAGATCGGACTCCTAGTGATCCTCCTCTTTTCAGCCTCCCAAGCGCTGGGATTACTGGCGTGCGCCCCACACCCAGTCTCAATTGCCATCTCAGCACGCCCTGGTGGCAAGGCTGGCACAGCACACCGGGATCGAACCCTGGTCCCTGGAACCCTGGTCCTTGTGCCTTCCTAATCAGGTGCTTTAGTCCACTGAGCTACGTGGCCAACCCAAGCAGAGAGATGATTTTTTCTTTTTTTTTTTAACTTCTGTTTGAGTAATGGAAAGCTTGAGCTTGGAACCATTCAATAACCAAGGTATGGAGACTAATGTGGTGACGTGCCAGTAATCCCAGCACGTGGGGGGCTGAAAACAGGAGGATCACTACGAGTCTGATCTGTGTGGTGAGACTCTGTAAACCCTATACTAAATACAGAAAGGAAAAACAAACAAAAACACAAAAAACCAAGGTATTTCTGCACAACTAATGGAAGCCTCTGAAGGGAAATGCCTTATAGTTCCACCTGTGGAGTGGTCTTACCTGACCTGCCCTTTGACTTTATACTCTCTTCTATTGCTATAGACCTAGGCATTCCTGGCCCTAATGATCCTGCACCATTTTCCCTGTTCTCTAACAAAGATTTCTTAGATTTGTCTACTCTTTCCATCCCAGTACAGATAAAGGCCAAGAGAAATGAAGTTCAGAGGAAACACATTCTTTGGTCAAGGTAAGCAGGTTGATATTATATGCAGATATATTTCCTTGGCTGCAGATAATCCTAATCCAGCCTATGTTAGTCTTTAAAATTAGATTCATAAACCATATGTGGTGGTGCATGCTTGTAATCCCATCCTTGGGAGGCTGAAGCAGGAGGATCACCACGAGTTTGAAGCCATACTAAACTGAGTTGACATCCAGCCTAAACTGTATACCAAGTCTTTGTCTCAAAAATCAAAACAAAGAAATTAGATTCATAAAAAAAATTGGATTCATCATACACAGTTGGCATTTAGAATGTCCTCCTATGTTTTTTATAAGGCTTTTTTTAGGAGGGGACATTTAAAATTTTATTGGTACATTTTAGATATACACAATGATAGCATCCATCATAAGGAATTTGTACCTGCCCATGATATAGCTGGGTTTTCTTTCCCCCATTCCATTTTTTTCTCTTCAACCTCACTCCCCTTATTATTTACAATATGTTTCCATTTTTCCTTCTATTCTATTTCTTTATTTGTCCCATATTTCCATTCCCCCTCCACTTTCCTTGTTTCCCTTCTTATTTCAATATTTTGTCCCTAAGTTGGTCTTCGTTTACACTTTTGAATTCCTCACATCAGAGAAATGATGTGGTATTTAGTCCGATTTATTTCACTTAAGAGTCTGGTTTCAAGGTACATCTATTTACCTAGAAATGTCTCAAGCTTATCCTTTTTTCTGGAAGAGTAGTATTCCATTGTCTAAAAATATTTTTATTTATTTATATTTTGTCATTTTGAGATAGGGTCTTGCTACCCAGTTGCAGTTGGACTTGAGCTCACTTTGTATCCCAGGCTGATCTCAAACTTGCAGCTATCCTCCTGCCTCAGCCTCCTGAGTGCTGGGATTACAGGAGTGTGCCACTATGCCCAGCAAATCACATCTTATCTATCCCTTTATCCATTCATTGGTTGATGGGCATTTGGGCTGTTTCCAAGATTTAAAATTTGTGCTGCTGGAAACCGCCCAGGCCTCTAGACCCTGAATTCATCCAGAGCACAGGCCTGGCATGTGAGTGAGACCACCCAGGAGGTGGGGTCCTGAAAGGACTCAGAGCACAGGCCCGACGTGTGAGGGAGACTGCCTAGGCTGCCAGATCCCGAAGTGACCCAGAGCGCAGGTCCAGCATGGAACCTTTTAGCAGAACTCTCCACAGAGGCTAGAGGCAAGACTCACCCAGCTGATTCAGGAGCAGAACATTTTGCCAATGTGACACAAAGGGTTCACCTGCAAGGCTGCAGCAGGAAGAAGTGGAACACAGCAGCCAGACCCAAGCCACACCCACCTGGAGGAGTCTGAACTTCATAGATCCAGACTTGGTGCTAAGGCAATAACTCTATCTAAGCTCTACACCACCGAAGGTCAAAAGCTATAATCAAAGAAGTACTAGTGCTTCTAAAGAATACACTGATAAAAAAAATAGAGCAGAATATAGAAATGATGGAACCCCTGAATAAGCAATATAGGAAAGAAGTAGAATGTATGAAACAGATCCAAAGTAATATACAGGAAATTAAAACCTCAATCACAAGCTGACGAATCTGTTTGAGTGAAAGTGAAAATAGACTTTCTGACCTTAAAGACACCACTGCAGCTAGTGAAAAAGTAAGCAAAGATCTCTTAAAAACAACTAGGATGCAGAAAAAAAATAATTCAACACCTGTAAGATGATGAACAATGTGAGACTAATAGGCATCAATGAGAAGGAAGGAGTCAATACAAATGATATAAAAAGAATATGAATGGAAGTAATAGCGGAAAACTTCCCAAATATGGGGCAGCAGTCTGACATTCAGGGAACCGAAGCATATAGAACTCCAAATAACATCAGCCCAATTAAAACCACTCCCAGACATATAATAATCAAGATCCCAGAAATTTCAGAACAGGAACAGTATACTAAAAGCTGCTAAAGAAAAGAAACAGATCACATTTAAAGGAACCCTTCAGAATGACAGCAGATTTCTCTTCACAAACCATCAAGTCAAGAAGAACATGGAGTACTTCAAGCCTTGCAAGAAAACAAATTCCAACCCAGACTGATATATCCTGCAAAACTCTTTCAAATATAATGGAGAGGTGAAATATTTCCATGACAAAGAACAACTAAAGAATTTCATGATGACAAAGCCAAGCCTGCACAGTCTACTAAATGATGTTCTAGAGAGGGAGCAAAATGTTCACAACCCCATGAATGGGAATGGAAAGAACCCACCAAATAGGGCAAACAAACACAGGAGAATAAGAGGTATACAATGTAGTCTTTCAATTATTCTTTTGTATACAGCAGCAAAATATTTCCATCAGCACACTCTACAAATGGACTTCTCTTGCATCCTATGGGTCAAGATTCTATATGGTACTACAGGGTGGGTTTCAAGGAAATAGCTGTAGCTCAGTCCCACAAGTGACACCTGGCCACCAATAAATGTCATGGTCATTATCCATGTCCACAGCACACTAGAACTTTGTGTGATATCCTATCCCCAAACTGTCAGAAGTGATGGTCATTTATTTGTCATTCCAGCATTTATCTTATGTTTTATTCTTAATATTTCTTTACTATCATGAAAACTTTTTCTTAGTTCAATTGTTTTGAAACATTTAATTTTAAATTAATTAGTATTTAATTTTCTGAATATTGCTTAATCTTAATTTTTGTTTTAAGATTTATACTATATCTTTGAATTACAATTTATCTAAAAGACATCATATGATATCTTCTCCTAGTATTAGAAATTTTAAAACGTATATTTCCATCTTCTTTTGACTTTATATTACTTCTTTCCTGCCCTTCATACACACATATACACACATATCTATAAAAAATATGTGTATAACCAGATATATGATTGGTACTGTTTCATAGGAATCTTCAATGACCTTTTAAATAAGGGTTCACCTAATATATTTTATATAGTCCTGCATAACTATCACTTTGAGAGCTCTTTATTGTTCATCCAGGAGCAAACTGCAACTTCTCTTGCCTTTTGAATTATGCTCTTTATTATTTCCTATATGCTAAGTCTGGAGGTATTACAATATTTCAAGTTTGTATAACTAGAAAATATCTTACTTTTAGTTTTCAAAGGTATGTTTGCTAAGTATAAAATTCAAAGAGGATAGAGTTTTTTTCTTTCAGTCCTTTAATTAGTCTAGTTTCTTACACACTTGATCCTTTTTTTTTCTTTCTAATGTGGAATAAGATGCTATTTAACTTTGTTCTTCCATAGCTAATATTTTTTATGTGTATGCTTTAACTATTTTTTCTTTATAATAAGTTTTGGACAGTTTCATTTTTGTGTATCTTGGTATGATTTTTTTTTCTTGGTATGATTTTATTTAAATTTCATATGCAAAAGGTTCATTTTTCTTGGAAATGTGGTATTATAAGTTGAACTAAATTCACACTGATTTCCTTGCTAGTTACACCAATCCACACTCCCAGCTACAGTGGAGAAGGGTCCCTCTTTCTCCACAGTCCCTCCAGCATTTGTTATTGGTTGATTTATGTAATAGCCATTTTTTTTTTTTTTGGAGTGAGATGGAATCTCAGTGTTATTTTAATTGGCATTTTGTGAATGACCAGTGATGTTGAACATTTTTTTCATATATTTATGTGCCATTTCTGTTTCTTTATCTGAGATCTGTTTATTCATTTCAGATTCCTATTTTTTATATTAGATCTGTAAATTTAGGGAATCTGATTTTTTTTGAGTGCTGTCCATAAGCTAGACATTAGTCCTTTGTCTGAAGAACAGCTGGCAAAAGTGTCCCACATTGTGTGTTGTCTCCTCACTATGTTGGTGGTTTTCTGTTGTTATTCAAAAGTGTGTAAATAAGATGAGATCCCAGTGGTTGATTCCCTATGATACTTCCTGTGTAACCAAAGTTTCACTCATAAGTCTGCCTACACAAATATCTTCAAGAGTTCTATGTATGTGATCTTCCAGCTGAGTTAATATTCTGTTTTAATATTTAGATCTTTGACCCATTTCAACTTTAATTTAGTGCATGGTGAAAGATATGGGCCTAGGTTTAATATTTGGCATGTGGAAATCCAATTTTTCCAGCACCATGTATTAAAGTATCTATTTTTCTTCCAGTGAAAGTGTTTGGCCCATTTGTCAAAGATAATCCGGTTATATATGCTTGGAGCTGTTTCTGCATCTTGGAGTCTGTTCTATTTGTCCTTGAGTCTGTTTTTTTTTTTTTTTTTGACGTACCATGCTGTCTTTATCACAGTAGCTTTGTAGAATAACTTTAAGTCAGGATTGTGATACCTCCAGCCTTGTCTTTGTGGCTCAAAATTGCTGTTCTAGGTCTCTTCTGGTTCTCAGTTTCAGAACTGCTTTCTCTAATTTAGTGAGATATGCTATTGATATTTTGACCAAGATTGTATTAAATCTGTTCAACAGTCTTAGAAGTACAGCTGTTTCCACTCTGTTGGTTCTTCTTACCTGAGAACAAGTGGTATCTTCATTTTCTGATATCCTCTTCAGTCTCCTTTTCAGAGTACTGTAGTTTCAATGTAAAGGTCATTTACTTCTTTGTTAGATTGATTCATAGGTCTTTCTTCTTTCTTTCCTTTTTTGGATGCTTTTATTAAAGGTGTTGTTTGCCTAATTTCCCTCTCAATGAATTTGTTATTTTGTATAGGTATTTAGAACTATATATTTATTAGGTTACTAAATTCTTGTGAACCTAATTCTTTCTGTAATATTTTAGGGAAGAAATTGTTGCTTCTATCAACTGTTCCCGTTAAATTTAGTGAGTTGTTTCATTTTCATCAGCAATAATCATTTTCAGGAAACATTTTGCTCTGCCTTTTCTTTTTAATGTACCAGGAATCAAACTCAGGACCTTGCTCTTATCAGGTAGGGGTTGAGGGGTGGTCTTGGTGAGCTCTCTCCCTGGCCTTTTGCTGTTGTTGAAACAGGATCTGTATGTATTCACTATGAATCCCAGGCTGGCTTTCGTGCTGTGGTAATCCTTCTGCCTCAGCCTACTGAGTGTTGAACTTAAAGCATGTGCCACCATGCCCAGCCTTTTGAGTTTTTTGGGACAGTTTTTCTCTGCAGTTTAGATGGCCTCTGAACTCATTATGTAACCCAGACTAGCTTCAAAGTTGCAGCAATCCTCTTGCCTCAGCCTTCCAGGAGATGCTTGGATTACAGACATACACCACAGCACTCAGTTCATAACTGATGCTTCACCTGTTGCACTAATTATACTTACTGACACCCGAATGGATTTTCTTCTTCATGACAACGTGTTCTATTTTAAAATTTTTTATTGGTAGGAATTTGTTATACTTAATGATCACATTCATCATAGGGAATTTGTACCTGTAGATGGTATATTTTAGTTCTTCTTTTCCCCATTTTCTTTTCCTCCCTTCAAACCATCATTTCCTCCCCATTTACAAAAGTGTTGTTTCCTTTTCTTCCATTCCATTCACTTTACTAAACATCCCTTTCCTCTTCTTCCTTTTCCTCTTCTTCTTCTTCGTTCTCCTCCTACCTCCCAATATCTGTCCTCCGTTGTGTTTATTTACCCACTGGGTTTCCCACACAAGAGGAACAATTCGGTATTTAAACTTGTGTGTCTAGGGCCAGCAAGATAGCTCAGTGGACTAAGCACCTGCTTTGGCAAATGTAGGGATGGGGGCTCTATCCCTGGCACCACATACCATGCACACACACACACACACACACACACACACAGACACACACACCCGTGCACTGAGCCAGCGACCGAGTCTGGTGGTGGCACAAACCTGTAATCCCCAGGTTGGAGAGGCTGAAAACAGAAGGATCACTACGTGAGACCCTGTACCAAACACCCAAATGAAAAAATAAATATGTGTGTCTGATTTATTTCACTTAAGATTAAAATCTTCAGGTGTATTTGTCTACCTAAAAATAACTCAAGCTTGTACTCCCCCCCACCCCCGCCATCCACTCATCTGTTGACAGGCATGTGGGCTGTTTCAAAGATTTAATGATTATAAGCTGCGTTGACATATACGTATTTATCACTGCAGTATAGTGCTTTTAACTCTTTCATGAAGATACCAAGAAGGAGAATACCTGGGTCAAGTGGAATCTCTAGTTTTAGGGGTTTTTGTTGTTTTGTTTTTTTTTAGGAAATAAGAGCCAGTTCCTGCCTCTCAGCTCACTGACTCTTTCTTTTTTCTTCTTTTTCTCTTTTGTAGTGCTAGGTTGTCCAGGGTCCCACTCAGGGTGGAGTAGTGCTCTAGCATGAGCTGTGTCTCCAGCCCAACAGAGACATCTGAGTTCTGCTCACATGAGCTTGACAGTCCCTGGAATCAAGCATTCTGCCAAGGAGCTCTTGTTCCTTTTCTGAGAAGGGAAAAAAAATGCAGGGATGGCTGTCCAGCCCCTGGGCTTCCCCTGGCTCTGTAGTGCTTTGGAATGAACTGGGCAAGCAATCTGCCCCCTTTTTGGATTCTGAGACCTAGAGAAAGTCTGTGAAGTCGATAGATAAAAACCAGCTGCTCAGTGTTAAAGGGATTATATAGCAAAGAAATAAGGGCTAGGGAAAGATGACGCTGGGTCTGGACAGACCCCAGTCTCAGAATGAGTGCGAGGCCAGCGTGGGCTGCACAGTGAGCTGAGAGCAAGAGCTGAAGCTCGACTCCAGCTTCTGTGCATTCATACACTGTCCCTTGTCCCGGGACATCCTGACTGGATGGCTTCTCCCTCTCTTGTCCTCACTCTGCACAAAAGCCAGCTTAGGCCATTTTATGCAGTTTGGGACGCACTAACAAAGCTTTTTAGTCCACTTAGCTGCCTTCCTTTCTTAGGTGTGATTACTCTCAAAGCTGGGCTCTTTCCTGTTTGTCTGCAGAAATGGTTAGAAGAGACGAGGATCCTCTCAGACCCCTCCTAAGAAGTCAGTTCCCAGAAACTGGAGGCTGGCATCGAGCCCCTGCCACACTGAGAGGGTGTTCTGGAGTTAGACGGGGTGAGTCCGTGTTCTGGAGTCATTACTTGCAGGCTGTGTTCTAGCTAATTTTGTGTTTTAGTGTCTTAACCTCTAGAATAGAGATTATATTAATTCTCTACCTTGTAAAATTTTGTCAGAATTGAGCCCAATGATGTATGAAAAATTCTTACCACAATATGTTAGGTTCTGGTAGTGGTAAATGAACAGTGTATACAGTCTTTCTCAGGACAAAGAAGTCTTCTGAGGCATAAACAACCCAACTCTAGGTCAAGAAAAATGCAGCCTCGGTTGTTAGCACTCAGAAGGTCACTTCCGGATGTCGGATGTGGTGGGCACACCTGTACTCCCAGCATGGGGATAGCTCCAAGTTTGAGGCCATCCTGGACTACATAGTGAAATCCTGCCTCGAAAATCAAAATAAAGGGGCTGGGTAGATAGCTCAGCAGCATAAGCGCCTACCTAACAAGTGCAAGGCCCTGAGTTCAATCCCTGGAACCAAAACAAAAAATCAAAGCAAAATGGAACAAAACAGAACCACCAAAAAAGGGGTCATGTCACTGTCAGTATTACACTGCATTCTTCTCTTTGAAATAACGAACGCCTTTGTTTCTAGGAAAGAAGCCGGGGTTGCTGCTCGGAATGATCAGGAAACCTTGAGGCGGATGAGTAGCCATGGAGGGAGAGCCCATCTCACACAAAGCAACTCCCACAAAACCTCAGGTCAAACCAGGCTGCTGATTCATGCAGGGAATCTTTAAGATACAGGTTTGGGAGAATTTTCCTTGTTCTGTGGTAAGATTTTCCTTGGATAGAGTTAATTTAATAAGACTTATTAAAAAAATAAAATGAGACCCATTCAGTCGGGCTTTCTTAGGTGGTGCATGCTTGCCATCCAACTACCCTGGGAGGCTAAGGCAGGAGAATTAAAAGTTCCAGCCTAGCCTGGGCAACTTAGGGAGACCCTGTGTCAAAATAAAAAAATAGAACAGGATGGGGGAGATGGGAGAGAGATGTAGCTGACTTGCCAAGGCTCTGGATTCAGTCCCTAGTACTGAGGTGGCAGCCTCTGCTGTAAGCCCCCGGCTGACCTCTCACTCTGGGAGCTGGCGCCCTGCCAAAGTCACTTCTTCCGGTGGGTTTGGAGTAGCGACCTCCCTCCCAATTTGCCTCCACCTCTTGCCTTGCCTGCCTCCAATCAGTTGGCTCAGGCCAGCAGGGAGTTGAGTGGTGGGGGAGGTGGAGAAGGAAATGGGTGGGGGCTGGGGAACAGCACCTGTGGACAGCTCTGAGAAGAGTGGAGGGGGAACAGAGGCCGCAGGGTTCCAGAGTGAACCACAGCAGAATTCCTCCAAGATGCCAACGGTGTGGGGTAAGGTGCATGACAAGGAAATCAGGCTGTGGCTCAAGCCTGCAACACAAAGGACAGGGAGAGGGCGGCAGGTGAGGCAGTCACTTCGCATGCATGGTCTGCGTGCAGAAGCCAGCGTATTGAGATAACTTTTGATGTGCTGCAAAACGCTCCCAGTGAACAACACCGTGTTAAAAATCTCTTCAGAGTGACGAAAGAAAGATCTAAAGAATTATCGTGGCTGTGGTGCTTTCCTGTCACATAGATAGAAGGCTTGCCTGGATGTAAGACAGGGCGACATGTCTTTTTTGAGACCCATCTCAAAAGACTGAATAAAAATTGTTGTCATTTTCTTGTGACCCAAATGAAGTGTTTTATTAGCCAGTAAGGGCCATTTTCCTTCAGTAAAATCTATGTTGGTGGCAAATTCCATGTGTGCCATCTCCCTGCTCAGAGAAGAAAGAAAATGGCGCTCAGAGCTTCAGACTATTCTTGTTTTCTCTTTTCTTTTCCCGTTCCCTTTCTCTGTCCCTTTCCCTTTCCTTTCCCCTTTCCTTTTCCTTTTCCTTCT
>PVKA01030038.1:7560-27799 GCA_004027165.1 Ctenomys sociabilis
AAGTAGGAGGAACTCTTGAAGACATAGGGGTAGGTAAAGAGTTCATGAACAAACATATATTCGCACGGGAAGCTCTTGAAAGAATCAACAAATGGGATCAACTCTTCTTAAAGAGCTTCTGCATGTCAAAAGAAATTGTCAACAGAGTGAAAAGACAACCCACAAACTTTGAAAAAATCCTAACTAACAAGCAATCAGAAAGAGGTCTACTGTCTAGAATTTATAAAGAACTAAGATATAACAGGGCCCTCAAATTTAAAGACCCAATTCAGAAATGGGCATCTGAGATGAATACACATTGCTCAGAGGACGAAATTAAAGAAGGAAACAAATATATGAAAAAATGCTCCACATCTCTAGCCATTCGTGAAATGCAAATAAAAACAACACTGAGATATCATCTCACTCCAGAAAGAATGGCTATCGTAAGTAAATCAACCAACAACAAATGTTGGAGAGGTTGTGGGGAAAAGGGAACACTACTCCACTGCTGGTGGGAATGTAGACTAGTACAACCATTGTGGAGGTCAGTATGGAGACTCCTCAAAAGAATAGGACTAGAAATCCCATTCAAGCCAGCTATCCCCCTACTGGGAATTTTCCCAAATGATATGGATACATTGTGTCATAGAGATATATGTGTACCTATGTTTATAGCAGCACAATGTGTGATAGAAAAATCTTGGAAACAACCAAGATGTCCATCACATCAGGAATGGTTGAAAAAGATGTGGTATTTCTATATAATGGAGTATTACTCAGCTATTAAGAATGATAAGTTTGAAGCATTTATACTGAAGTGGATGCCACTTGAACATATACTCATAAGTGAAATAAACCAGACACATATGTGGAAATACCGTATAGTCTCCTTAGTATAACAAGCGAAAAGCAGAAATACAAAAGGAAATGTACAACAAGTAAAATCAATTGAGTCAGATAAGGCAAAGTGAATGTCATATGCTGCAGGATACTAATCTGCTTTTCTTCTGGATGGTTAACAACCTAAGATCCCAAGTCAGAGTTGGAGAACTAGAAGAGCCACAAGGCCAGCCAACATTTTGGACCTAGACTCAGGACATAGGAGGACCTGTACTGCAATATCATGAGACTCAGGTGAGCTCCAAATTTTCTGAGCAAAGAGATTGTGGAGCCACAGAGGAAAGAGATTGAAGTTCTATAGTGTGCCTGCGGAGAGTCACATGAAAAAAAAAACTTTCTCTCAGGCTCTCACAGAGAGCAATCTGGTCAAGCATTGGCCGTGACTCATCCACATGGATGACACAGACATAGGAACTACAGAATGATGTACAGGACTACAAGATAAACCCTGAGAATACTTCAATGACCACATGGGAAATATAAAGTTCATGTGTTGGTATATAAGTTTTGATCTACCTGGGTCTTAACCATCCAGCAGAAAAGTATAAAAGTATAAAAATGAAGTATACATCGTGAGCCCATAATATTAAGCTGAGCCATAAATGGATATGTTTGACAATTTCTTTGAATAACTCCCTATGGTTGCAGAATGCGGGACTGTGTTGGATTGTGGTGTCGAGTTCAAGCACCTAAGGTAGTTGAATGTCAACGGAGTGCCCACTTTTGACAGGTGTAGACAAAGGAAGGGTTGTAGAAAGAAAAAATCATGAAGTGTGTGTATAGACAGTACAGTTGGGATAGATAACGCTGTGCTTCTACATAATTCTATGATAGGCAAGATCTGCACTAATGGTGGTTGGACAGGATATTATGTCGGCTTTTAGTGCTATGGTCATCCACTAGGTAAATAATTGTTGAATTTTTGATATAATTTCAGCTATAAAAAACCTGTAAATATAATATCATGTATGCACCTTGTACAATACCAAAACGTTATGAAAACAATTTGCTATCTATTAATTCATCAACTCTGTATGGTTAAGGTGTTTTGAAACTGTCTGATTGACATTTGTATTTTAATAAAATAAAAATAAATGGAAAAAAAAGATAGATGTGTGAACAAATAAAGGTCTTCTCATTTCTAGATGTATAGGTAGAAATCAATATGTCTTTGGAAAGAAAGGCTCATAGAGTCTCTCTGAAAGAGAGAAGGAATAATGGATATGAGAAAAATACTCATAAAATAAAGCTTGATATAAATAAAAGTACACATTATGACACAAGAACATCATTTTCTCCCATTTTTAAGCAGCTCAAAACATAAACTAGGGTTCATTCAGTAAATAAATTGCTTAAAACGAATATTAAAATGAGTGCAAGGTGGTTTCGTGGCACAGTGGACTTTTAAAATGAGTGTTTTTCGTATTTATTTCATGTGGAAATATTTTATGGCACAGAAGCAAAATTTTATGATTGAGTTTATGCAATGATGATTCTAGATACTGAATTTTGAGATTCAGAATTTACTAAATTTTCCTGGGCTGGGGACAAGGCTCAATAGAATCAGCACTTCCTTGGCAATACAAGGGTGTGAGTTCAATCCCTGGTTCAGCAAAAAAATAAACAAATTTTATATTACTGCTAATTTTATTCTATTCTCAAATCCAAAAAATACTAAAAATGTCAAACTGATTAATGAGAAATAAAAGTAAATAACTAGTTTTGGTTAGACTAAGCAATTTTTTTTAATGGAGAGATTTATATAACTATGAATTCTCTAACATATTAATACTATGGAATATTAGATAGTATTAAGCACGTGAGAATAAAAAAAAGATTAATGTGGAGTGTCATCACTGTTTATTGAAAGTTCAACTAAACCTGAGATATATAGATTTGAATATCCCTAATTTTCATCAAACTTTCTTAATCCTACAACTATTTTCATGCTTATCTTCTCCACTATCAAATTGCTAAATTTTTATGTAATTAAATATGTAACAAACCAGCTCCAAAAAATAATTAAAATTGTCTTACTCTGTCTAACTCTTGCCAAACAAATTGGAAGATAATTATCCCAACTTCTCTTTATTAATCAAATATCCTTCTGTCTATCAGAAAATAGAGGTATAGCAATAATTTTCTGGATATACCAATAAAAATGTATATGCTCCAAAAGCAAAGATCAGCAATTATAGAATAAAATGGAAAAGATAAAAAACTGGACCAAATCTTGAAACAAAGGCTTCAGGGTCTTTTCTACTTTGCTACCCTGTACAACATTTTAGACTACAAAAATTATATATATATATATATATATATATATATATATATATATATATATCACTATGCATATTGAATTCACTAAAAGAATTACTATTGAGCTTCATTATTTATCTGTTTAATGCATATGTTATGTTTCTAAATTCATAAATAGTAGAGGCCACACATACTGCATACCTTTCTACTTTTCCATGTTATAATTAATAATGAATATATTCAGTCATGCTAAGGGCAATTTTCCGAAAGCAGAATGAACATGATCAAACTTGCCATCATATCAAAACCCTTTTTTGTAGCATTTTATAATCCTTTCCTATATATAAATAACTTTTACACAATTGGAATAATTTGATATATCTAGTTGTATACATTAGCAACTTAACTATAAGAATTTGATGTCACTATCTAGTATCTGCAATTATACATTTTGTTTGAACCACAACATTAAATTATGTTACTATATCATAATTTTTTTATATTTTACAATTATTTGCTGATGGTATTTATTGCTGTTCACAATGACAAGTTATGTAATATGGAACTTAGGTTACTTGTATGCCCTGAAGTCGTCATTTAAAATGTGTTTGAACATGAGAAAATAATTGAAATGACCAAAATTTTTTAACTAAACACTGAATTGTGTATAATGCCATTTATCTTCAACAAATATTTAAATCATGTGATAGATAAAGTTATTAGATTATGTGCTACTCACTTAAATGAACAATTTCTTTCATTTTAAACCATATGCACTTTTGAGATAATGTACTTTTGAAATTCATGTTAATGAGAAAAAATAACAATGAACCAGTTTCAAAACAGGTTAGTAGGAAAATTACAGTAATTAATACATTGCATATTGTCTTTATAGTAATTATTCATAGTACAGGATGCAGATATGATATCTTGTGTAAGCAATATTAGTAGTAACCTTTCTTCTCATTGAACTAAGAGAAAGTAGTTGTACATTTATCCTAATATATCTATATTGATATAGATAGATAGATACAGATATAGATATAGATATTGATATAGATGATATAGATATTTGCCGAATTCAAGGACTCACAATATTTGGGCTGGCAGCAAGATATATATATATATATAACAATTAAAGCTTGCAGACCAAAACTTAGACAGATAGATGGGTGGGCTAAAAAGACAGCCAATATCTTGGCTCTAGCCCTTGAAGTTCAGAGAGGACTTATAACATAGAATTAGAACATAGAAGAATCTCTGCTGTGGCATCCTGTGACTAAATGGTGTCCCAAATTTTCTGATCAAGATATTATGGGGCCACAGAGGAAAGTGATCAACATTGTATAGTGTGCTTGAGAGTCACCTTTCTCAGACTTTCACAAAGAACAAATTGGTCAAACAATGGCCATGACTCATCCAGATGGCTGACACTGACAAAAAATCCATAAGGTGCTGTACCTGGTTCCAGGGTAAATCCTGAGGGCATTTGACTGACATTATCAGATAGCAAAAGTTATATATTTGGATATATAGGTCTTGCTCTAACTTGGTCTTAACCATCCAGAATAAAAGTACATTCACAAGATATAAAAAGTAAAGCTATATTAATATTGTGAGCTGTAAAGGTTTAAGTCAACAACTTTGGACAATTCCTAGTTGTGTTGACAGCTCCCTTCTGTTATGGACTACTGAATTATGTTGGGTTATTTTCGCTGAATTCAAGGACCTACAATATTTGGACTGGCAGCAAGTATATAAAGGTCCTTTAAAGGCTTTTTTCAAGTACAGCTTCTCTAACAGCAATGAGAGAACCTATTTATAACAAAACAAACGAGAGGGATATGAATAAAGGACTGCTTTGTTGTGAGAAAGTATTATAATTTTATGTAAATAAAATTCCCAATAAGGGGCCGGGAGATGGCTCAGTGGAATAAGCGCTTCCCTGGCAAGCGCAAGGGCCTGAGTTCAATCCCCAGTTCTGAAAAAAAAAAAAAAAAAAGAAGTAAATTTCCCAATAATCACAATGTGTATTTAACTTATTGTTTTCATGTATAATGTTTCCAGTTGTTTTCTTTCATACATGATGCTACCAAAAGCACATTTACTTATATTATGATCATATCCATTTATACAGTTTATTACCTACTACAAAATGTCACATTATGATATTTTTAAATAATAAATGAAATGAAATAAGAAAAAGAACTTCTTTGCTGGATTTTCTCTATAATTCTGTTATTTTCCAATTTAATTTTTCACCAGTAAAGTATATGATAATCTTGCTAGCCCAAATCATATATATCATATCTCTCATGCATAACAGTAAAATGTTCAGAAATACATAGTAAATATCTCTTAAATATTATTTTTCACTGTGAGGTAGAAAAATGAGATAATATTGAAGATTATATTGACACTAAGGAGGTATTTGTTTGATTTATGCATGAAATAGAAGCAAGCACTTGTTTTCAGAAACATTTTCATCAAAACACTAATTTGCCTGTGGTTAAAAAAATTGGTTGATGAGTTAAGTAAAGGGACACCTCCAGAACAGTATGGTGCATTAAAAACTTAGTCCAAATGTCAGAAAACCTTGAAGGGAAGAAGGAAGAAAATAATCTTTGGTGACAATTTTACTTTAAGTAAACTATCTAAAAAAGTAAAAAATGGGTCATAGGTTCAATTTATACTTTTTCCATTCCACACCACCTGAGGCCTGACTATGTGTTAAGCTTTGTTCCAAAGTGATAGGGGAGATAAATCAGTAAACGTGGACCCAGGCACACACACACACACACACACACACACACACACACACACACACACACACACTTATTCTTTCCTTCATAAAATTTATATCCCAGAGAATAATGGGCAAAAAATAATTAAGGTGTATGTCATGGAAAACACACATCCTGAGTTTACACATTGTGAAAAACACTAAAGCAGAAAAGTAAAGCAAAGTAATAAACTTAGGGCATAACAATGGTATAAAGAAAGAATTTTATTTTCAATAGGATTGTAATAGCCTTTTTTGTCTCATTCAAATGTGGTTTGATTCAGCTGAGAAACACTTTCTACAGCTGCACTTGTTAACATCACATAGTAATAAAATGAAAGCTTTCACACTAAACAATTTGGTTTTCAAAAACCTTATAAAATTTTTCTATATTTTAAGATTGATCTTAAAATATAGAAAGACATAAATTAAAATTCACAAAAAAATTACACTATTACAAAGTCACTAAAATACCACATTTGTTTGTAAAAAGTAAGTCTGATTTGCTTTAAGAGGAACATGTAAATTTGTTGTTCATTGTATCTTCATGTTATGTGACAGGGAAAGAGAGGCAACGTCTTGGTCTGTTTTATTTTCAGTCTGACTTCCCTGATAAATACTCTTGTCAATTGAGAAAATTTACTTAACTGAAGGGGCAGTGAAGATGAGGAAAACATTGTGAAAATGGTCATTTTGATTATGCTCTGCCCCACCTCTTTGAGCCTCCAGTGAACCTTCAGAATGCTTGGTCCCTAGACAGATATAGAGCTCAGTGAGAAAAAAAAAAATAAGAACTGGGACTTCACCACCCGTCCACCGAATCTTCAATGTAGAAGTTAATTTGCAACATTTACACCAGGGTAAAAATTCCATGGGGAGGGGAAGCCCACAAGAATAGCAATTCCACAAATCTGATTAACACAAAGTTTGTCACAGCAGAGTTAGATAAAATATTTTAAAATGCATAGTACGCAATCCATTCAAAATTCTTCAATCCATCCTTTATTTAAAAGTAAAACTATAACCTCCAGTACGATAAAAGATTTTGAGTTTTATCTATTAGAAAGGCTACGTTAGAAGGGACCTACAGTTCTTAAGGGGTTGCCATACTACCAACACTGCTGCTGTCCCATGGTGGCTTCTCAGTGCTGTCAGAAAAATTGGAGTGAATGGATGTTTGCATGAACACACTTTTCCACACAAAACGACATTTCTCAGATGCTGCAGCTCTGTACTCTGATCTGCCTGTCACCACCTCCTCAGTGCAAGCACTAGTAACTTCTTGTGGGTGAGGTTCTGCTGAGCAGGAACAAAATGAAAAGAGAAATGGCTATAACTGCAAGTGACCACTCTTCCTCTCACATAGTGAGGGCTTAACTTGAGCACAGTTCCATGTAGGGAACTGAACCCAGAAACCCTTCTTCTACTCCTTAACTCACTCTTAAGATTTTTGTTGTTGAAGAATAAATCCTGGGCGATAAGTAGACAAAATAAGGAAAAACTGAACCCACAATGCTCATGAGATTAGGAATGATCTATTTCTGCCCATTATCCTGTGAAAACTTCAGCCTCAAATCTCCTGAGGAGTGAGAGTGTGCTTGTTGAAGAGAAGAGAATAGAAATGATCCAGAAAAATTGTTCATGTGGTATCCCAAAGACAATAAAGTGATGATATGAACCAATGAGGACAATAGGAATAAAAACAGATACTTGTGGAAAACAAACTAATGCAGTCAGGTAAAACAAAGTCAGAACCATGGTACACACACACACACACACACACACACACACACACATCATTTTTTAAGGCTAAATATTTCCTTGCTTCTGGATTAGAGGTGAAGCTAAACTCAGCAGTGAGTGTTGCTGTGGGCTTCGCAAGAGGGAAGTTCAGGAATCTAGTGGGGAAGGAGACTAGGTGGTTCAGAGTGCTAGTTTGTCCTCTTCTTAGCCAATAAGTGTCAGAAAGGCCTAGAAATTCAACATGTAAGTAGTATCCAACATTTAAATGGGACAGTATCAGCAAGAACATGAAGACAAAAAGACAAGGACCACCCAATTGTTTTCCTTCAAGGGGAAAATATTTGTGGGGGAAAAGTTGAGGAAGCCATACAAAGTAGTTTTACATTATTGAATGAGAGATCATAAAGGAGAGAGTGGGAGGGCAAGATTAGGGAAAAAGCTGAGAGGAAGCATACAGGGAGGGTCTGCACATGAAAGCTTGCAGACAACATACCTCAGGGGCAAATCTATATTACTGACTGTCACTGTGGGTCACCACACAGTACAGCGTATTTCTTGATTTCTCACACTCATTGGGACAAGGAGGGAGAGGAAGCTGGGAGGATGAATTAAGGACTTCTTTTTCCCCTACCGATTTCCAATCAGTAAACAAAACAGAAATTAAAACTTACTTTTCTTTCTTTCTTGGTTTTAGTGTAGAACTAACATATCTATGTCTTATTTAAGGAGCAAGAGAGGTAAGGAAGAAGAGATAATTGGGATAAGAGGAGGCAAGTGATGCAAAGGACAAAGTCAGAGCCGGCTGAATCTGAGTTGAGTCTGGATGCTTAATAACATCAGCATGTGGGAATGGCAGGATTTTTATTATATGCAAGGGGAGATGCCACAAGATCTCTCACCTCCTGTGACTAAAAATTGGCCTGTTTTCTTTGACAAAATTCCAAATAGCTCTCAAAGATTTGGCATATGATGTACCCCGCTTTGCACACTCCAGATTCATGCTTGTTTGTGGTATGGCAGTTGTCAAAAACCAAGAAGACATCAGATGCAAATTCCTCTGAGTTGGTGTACCCTCCAAGGAGGAGTTGGTCCTGCATGATGAAAAACTGTCTGTTCAATTCTTGATGAGGTACCAGTAATCACTCAACAAAGGGGTTCATTAATGCCAGGAAAGGCAACTTGGATGAGACAGCCCTTTTTTCTGAGTACAGACATACTGATGGGCTTTCACAACCCTTGATAGCACCTGACAAATGTGGACATCATGCTCTAAGAAATTCAGTGAATAACTCGTTTCTGTTCATCCCCTCTTTTGGGAAACCAAGTTTCTGTCTATTTATTCTTTCTAATGGACAAAACTGCATAAAATCTGTCTCCTTTTGGGAGTGCCTCAATCTTTGGCTGAGGGGAGTAAGTGTGGCAACCATGACTACACCCATAACAAAGTAGAATAAATTCATAGATATCACCCATCTAACAGGCCAGACAGGTCATTTTGTTAACAGACTTTTCCAATGCACTGGGCCTCTCCAGCTGACCCATGCATAATCTTATCTAGCCTGGCCTCCAGCATCATTCATAAGAAGTCTTGAGTGGTACAGGTCCAATCCTGAGTCTGCAGATCAAATGATATAACCTATCCAAATCCTCTACTCTTTGAAGCATGGGTAAGGTTGTTTAGTATGCTTTCTCTTTAGGGGGGCAGCTCTTAGTATCTTCTTGGAAAGGAGATAGCTGACAAGATTCAAAGATGAGATCATTTGAGTGCCATGAGTAGATTTATTACAATTTCTTATGCTTATTAGGGTCTTTCTGAAATGTCTTCATTACAATGTTTCAGGAATATAGGGCCCTGAATAAGGCATCCAACAATTAGGATCTTTGATCCACAAATAGTTTTACCATGCCATGGAGTTAAAAAACTGGTCAAATATGTGTAAGTGGGTCTAGGCCTCAGTGCCTACAGCAGACAAGCTACCTCCGTCCTGATATAAGCATCCTTACTGGTTAATATCAGCTATTATTTACTAGGCAGCCCTGTGTCACATGTTACTATCTTTGTAAAGGTAGAAATAAATGTCCATATTGTTGCTCAGGGGGACATCTCACCAATTAGGCAGATGAGCCACCACCTACCCCAGCTCTTATCTTCTTGTCTATCTTTTCCTCGTTCTTGCCATTGATATAGGGAAAATTAAACTCCAGACCTGAAAGGTACCTAAGATGAGTTTGTGTTATCTAAACCTGATGAAAAAATTTTAGGAAAAAATGGAGGTTAAGAGTAGAATATGTTTATCACAAGAAGTAAATCTGTCACAGAGAGGGACAGAAGGTGATTCCAAGCAGGTTGCCCCCGAAGCTGCCTTTTCCAGGGATTTTATAGATCAAAAATATGTGATGAGGCAGGTCTAAGGTGGAAACATGGGAACTTGCTTAGGTATGCATAAGGTGGAACAAAACTATAATCAACCAATGAGAATACAAGAACCATTTCACAAGTAAAATTGATTAAATAAGAATCAAATGAGAAAGCAAGTCATGTAATAAGTGGGAAACAATACAGGACAGGGTCTCTTTTTGTTCAGTTGGGTTAGTGACTCATTTGAGCTCTTTCAAGGTGATTGATACCTATGTAGAATATTAATCCCTGATGTCCATCCTTAAGGAAGTATGTGGCTGTATTTGTTTACTCTTTTGTCCTGAGGTCTGACACACAACAGGAGTGTCTGTCTCCTCCAAATTTACAAAGTCACCTTGTCTTCCATTTTTTCTCCTTGAGGGCCTGGCCGTGTCTTACTGTCTACAATATTTCTATCTAATTTAGCTGCCTAAAACACCACTGTTTCTCCCCAGGTAGAATGGATTACACTGAGATCCATGGATCCTTATATTTGGCAACTATTCAAGAAACTTCCTATGAGATAAGTATGAGCAGCAGGAATACTTCCAAACAACACGAATAAGGGAGGGAAGTGGATTAGTTATAGCCAGCAGTATTCGGCATAGGTGTGCTCTGGTACTGGCACATTAAATGTAAAACTTGGGGATTGGGGCTCACTAGGGCCAGAAACAGGTTCACTAGGGCCAGAGAGATAAAGGAGCATAAAGAGAAGAACAAGCTTGAGAGAAGCCAAAAATGAAAATGTTAGAATGAGTTAAAAATGGGACAGTTTCAAGAACCATAGATGTTTATATATATATATATATATATATATATATATATATATATATATATATATATATATATATATATAGATAGATAGATAGATAGATAGATAGATAGATAGATAGATATAGATATAGATATAGATATACAGATATAGATATATAGATATAGATATATATATATCTATATCTATATATCTGTTTTCTTGGTTCCTGTATTTGTGCTACTTTCTAAGACTACCACAAAGGACTTAGAGTGCTGTTTTGAAATAAAATCTCAAATGGGACAAGGAAGGTAGAATAAAGGTACAGCTGATAAAGTTTAAACTCTTTAGCCAAGCTCAATTAGATGAAAAGGGAACCATTTCTTTTAAATTGTGTGCAGTTGTTTCCAAGTGACAAGATGTTGCCAAGGGGAGGGGCCCATACTGGGTTCAGACAGGAACCAGCTGAGATTTCCTAGTCACCTACACATCTGTTTGCCCCATCCAGCCACAGGGTTAGTGTGGACCACCAAATCCAATCCTGTATACCTGGTGTTAAGTGCTGGAGTCATGACTATGATGCAATATGGCCTGGACATTGGTTATGTACATTGCTGGTATCACAAACTTGTTAGGCTCAAGATAGTGTCTATGTTTCAAATCTGAGCAAAAACAAAATATACAATGATCAGAGCCAGAGCAACAGCAGTCATAGGCAGTGGCTGCACACTGAGGCCACAGAAGCTCAGAGAAATTTCAAAATCATGATCATAACTTCTGATTCAAGGAGAGTACAGCTGTTTTCTTATCTCTCTTACAATTGTCACTAAAAGAAACCAGGCAGTCAGGTGAATCCTTGTAGGATTTTCAACATATGTACCCTGTTTTTGAAGTTCAAGTCCCTAATAATCTGTGACAAATTGTACATCTTCAAGAAGCTGCACCATTTAAAACCTTAAGAGAATTAAAATAAGCTGTTGTTACCTATGACCCTACTGTTTCCTTTACATTGCCTTTAGTAAAAATGCTAAGACTACAGACTATGGCTTCAAATGATTATAAAGGTATAGCTAATGTGTGTTTGAATCCAGGAAATTATTGTGGCATGGAAATTTCTTTGAATATAGCATGGAATTGGCCACTTCAAATGAAATTTAGCCATTACAAAAGATAAGTTAATTGGGGATAATGTCTTTGTTAGCACACACAAAAAAATGAACAAAATTTTTCATTGCAAATATATGAGCAAACTAAGATAGTTGCCATTAAGGCCTGGAGGGAACTTCTTCCTAAGGGTGAGGCATTCCTTAACTTGGCTTCCATTATTCAGGACCCTGAAGAAAATTTTCAAGATTTTGCTTCACATTTATTGCATGCTAGTGAGAAGATTATAAGTGAAAAAGAAACTAGCAAATTAATAGTTCAATAAATAGCCTTTGAAAATGCAAATAAGTGGTGTAAAGAGGCTTTAAGAGTCCAGAAAAAGTGAGTCACCCTGCCTGAGATGATTCATATTTGTGTAGGTATTGGCCCTGTATATGTACAGGGAGCTGCCTTTACAGCAATTGTTACTAGGGTTATTCATACACAGGCTGAAAGAAAAGGCAATTTCCATTGGGGCCAGCCTAGGCACCATCAAATAATGCAAAGACTTTTCACTTCCCTTGTTGCAAGTGTCTCTGACCTTTGGCAAGCAACAACTACAGTAGAGGCTTGTACCTCAATTCCTCCTCCAAATTCCTGTTATATCCTTGAAATGCAGTCCTAAATTATTCCACCTGGATTCTATGTATCTATACTTCAGGTTACCGTGGGAATCTTACTAGGCCACAACATTTTTATTGATTTAATTAATTAATTTATTTACTTTTGGGCAGAACCTGTTATTAAACTCAGTCCCTTGCACTTACCAGGCAAATGCTTACTCTACTGAGCCATCTCCCTGACCTCAACATTTTTATTTTAAAAGTCTCCAGATTTTTGCCTTGTGTCATTGGTGCTGATTATGCAAGAAAATCAGTTATAAATCAATCCACCAAAACCATATTTTGAACCACTCCAGATTCTCATATTGTTCTATTGGTTCTTCTTTCTTTGATAAAAATATTAAAATTAATAAAAAGAAATATTGGCTTAAAAATAAAAATTGATTAATTAAAAGCAAAACATTTTAAAGGCCTTTTCAAATGCAAGTGTTCATGTGCTCCAGATAGAGCAGCTGTAAAAGGTGCTGGGTTGCCCACCTGGAGAGACTCGGGGCAATTTCCCTAGGAATGGAGTTTGTCAGGCAAGCCAGAGAAGGAATGGATCTCGCTCTCCAATACAATGGACACTGCAAAAGGGTTTTTTACATCTTCACCTTAAGGGATTGGAAGTCTGTTTCCATTCTGAAGATAGAAATACTTTGCTTGAAAATAGTCATATTTCCTAAGATTTGCAATAGTGGTATATTTTCAAAGATTACTTAAAATTATTTTAATTCCTAATAAGATTGATTGCATGTTTTACAGTTCTAAATTGAAATTGGTATAAAAAGAGCTTTGATGTGTCTGATGTGCAAGCTCCACCCTGGGGCCTACTGAGATGGCAATTGAGACTGGGTGTGGTAGTACACCTGAAATCCCAGCTCTTAAGGAGGCTGTAAACAGGAGAATCACTATGAGTCTGATCTACTAGTGAGACCATGAACACCCTGTAAACCTTTCCCTAAAATAAAAATAAAGAGCTTTGTTATTTAAAAAGAAAACAAATATAGAAGTTGGGAGCACAATCTAAAAGTAGTGTTGTTTAAACAGTCATTTGGTTTTGACATTCCATTTAAGTGATAAAATGCCTAGTGGTGGCCTCAAAAGGGGTAAGAGCTATGACAACTGCACATTTTGGTCAACTTATTTAACAAAGATATATTGTGTCTCAAACTGTTCAGATCAGCCTTTCATGATCTTCAGAATTTATTTGGTAATTTGACAGTCAAGTCCCCTCAGGGTTTATCCTGTATCTCTGTACTGCAATTTATAGATCCTTTATGAGTGTCAGCCTTGTGGATGAGTCAGGGCCATTTCTTCACCAATTTGCTCCCTGTGAAAGCCTGAGAGAATGTTTTCTCTCCATGAGACACTCCTTAGGCACACTCAGAATCTATTTTAAAAGGTTACAAATGTATGTCTTTCATTTGAAAAGTGGGACAATAGTAACTCCTTTTACAGCACCACTGTGCTTATTTTATTTTATTTGTTTTCATTTATTATATATTTATTTTTTGGTGGAACCAGGGATTAAATTCAGGCCCTTGTGTTTGTCAAGGAAGTGCTTATTCCACAGAGCCATCTCCCCAACCCCAAGAAATTCTTTACTATCCTGTAATTCCATTTTTTGTTTTGCTTTTAAGATTGGATTTTTCTATGTAGTCCAGCAGTCCACAATAGTAGTGGGCTATCCAAAGAAGTTGTTGACTAGAGCCATTTACAGCTCCGCTTATTATTATGGCCTTGTTTTATATACCTAATTTTTATATTTTTCTGCTGGATGGTTAAGACCAAGATAGAGCAAGATTTATATACCAAAAGATGTAGCTTTTATTTCTGATGAGGTCAGTGAAGTCCCCTCAGGGTTTGTGCTGTAATCCTGTACCTTTCTCTGTAGATCCTTTGTTTGTGTCATCCATGTGGATGAGTCACCGCCAATATTTCACAATTTACTCCCTATGAGAGCCTGAGAGAAAGTTTTCTCTCCATGGGACTCTCCCCAGGCACACTATAAATCATCTGTCTCTTTCTTCTGTGGCTCCATAATCTCCTTGGTCAGAAAATTTGGGACACAACTGAGTGACAAGATGTTACACTACAGGTTCATTTATGTCCTGAGTCCTCAGTGACCTTGAAGGGCTAGGAATAGAATGTTGGCTATCCTTGTAGCCCTTCTTTTTCTCAAATTTTTCATCTGAAAACTTTTATCAAACCTTGAGAACATAAGCTGAATGATATTGGTACCCTGAAACATTAACATGAGTATCTGTCTGAATATCAAATGCAATAGACATAACATAGAATAAATAATTTCCATTCATCATTAATATGCTAAACTTTAAATGCATCCAAAATGAAAAAATAAAAAATAATAGATAAAACAGGAGTAAAATATGACAATTTCACAGAAATTTAGAAATGTAATCATATACAACATTGTAGCAAGACAATCCTGTGATATTTTTTCTTGTCTTTAGTTTTCTTTTATTACCTTTCTTTAAAAAGCATTTACTTGAGAGAGAGTACAGCAGTAATTCATAAGACATTAGAAGGAGTATGTTCTGTAACACAATAATGACAGAGATTCCCAGCACTACCCTAGAATTACACATTGCTATGTTCAGTGGCATTGCATAGTTCACAAGTAGCAGCATATGTAGCCAGGGTGAGAATCCTACCAATTATCTGCTGGTTTCAAAAACATGTTGGAGATTCTAAGAAAAGTTGACTTAATCAACTTGAATATATTAGTGTATGGTTCTCCCCTTCCATATTCCTAACTTTTACCCTTGATCTGTCTTCATTGTTTAATATTTCAGTACTCATCTTTCATTTATATGTGTTATAATTTCCAATTTTAATTTCTTATTTTGAGTTCTGAAACTAGGGTGGTTATATGACATTTATATATTTGGGTCTTATTTATTTCTCTTATAAGTATATATTCAAGTGGCATCCATTATATATCAAGGCTTTGAGATTCTTTATAACTGAGTTATACTCTATTTTAGAAAAATATAGCTTTTCCATCCATGCCTCGGGTGACAGGTATTTTGGTTGCTTCTAAAATATAGCTATCATAAATTGTGCTGATATAAACATAGATACACATATACCACTATGATATGATATTTTCAAATCCACCAGGAAAATTCCCAGTAGAAAGATGGCTGGTTTACATGGAATTTCCAGTCCTAATATTTTAAGGAGTCTCCACACTGATTTCCATAATGGTTGCACCAGCATACATTGCGACGAGCAGTGGAGAAGTGTTCCTTTCTCCACACAGCCTCTCCAACATTTGTTTTTTGTGCATTTCTGTATGATAGCCATTCTTTCTGGGGTGCAATGATAGCTCAGTGTTGTTTTGATTTGCATTTCATGGATGGCTAGTGATATGGTGAATTTTTCATGATTTTTTCATGATTCTAGAATTTCTTCCTCGCAGAAGTGTGTGCTCATGGTGGATGTCCATTTCTGGACTGGGTCTTTAAATTGTGGGGCCCAATTTTTTTTCAGTTCTTCATTAATTCTATACAAACAAATTTTGTCTGAGAGCTTATTAAATAAGATTTTTTTTCCATATTTTCACTCTCTTGGCAATTTATTTTATTTATTTATTTATTTTTTGGTGGAACTGGGGATTGAACTCAAGCCCTTGTGCTTGCCAGGGAAGCGCTTATTCCACTGATCCATCTCCCCAGCCCCACTAATTTCTTTTGACATGTAAAAACTTCTCAATAAGACGAAGTCCCAGTTGTTGATACATTCAAGTATTACCTTCGTAGTATGATTTTTGTTTATGAACTGTTTGCCTACTCCTATGTCTTTAAGTGTTCTCCTACTTTCTGTTCTAGGAGATACAGTGTTTCTATTTTAATGTTTAGGTCTTTGAGCCATTTTGAGTTTAGTTTAGTGCATGGTGATAGACCTGTGTCAACTTTTAGTTTTTGGCATGTAGAGAGCCAGTCTTTCTAGCATCATTTGTTAAAGGGGCTATCTTTCCTCCACTAAGCATGTTTGGTCCCTTTGTCAAAGATAAGGTGACTTAATGTGTCTGTAGTTGCTTGTACGTCTTCTGATCTATTCCATTGAACTTCAAGACTATTTTTTGGACAATACTTTGTTGATTTTATCACAGTAGTTTTGCAGTATAATTTCAAGTCAGGAATAGTAATACCTCTTGCTTTATCTTTCTTTTCCAAAATTGCCTTTGCTACGCGATGTCTTTTCTGTTTCCAAATAAATTTTAGAAAAGATTTCTCTAGGTCTTTGAAATATTTTGATGGAATTTTGATAGGGATTGCATCAAATCTGTATGACAATTTTAAGAGTATGGCCATCTTCACATTCTTAGTTCTTCCTATCCAGGAGCAGGAAATAACTTTCCATTTTCTGAAATCCTCTAGGTATCTTTTTCAGAGTACTTTAATTTTCGTTGAATAGATCTTTGACTTCTTTAGCTAGACAATTCCTATGCATTTCGCAGTGGTCCCTCACGCCACCGCCAGTCCGCCTGCTACATCGCCCCAGCGCTCGAGGGTCCCGGGACTCGCACGAGTCGGGCCATGTGCCGGGGAACGGCGCTGCAGGCCATGCTGCTGCTGGCGCTGCTGGAGGGGCATAGCAGCGCGGAGGGGCGCCTGCAGAGCAGCTTGACTTTGAGGAAGCCAAAGAAGCCTGCAGGAAGGATGGGGGCCAGCCAGTCAGCATTGAGTCTGCAGACGAGCAGAGACTGATAAAAATGTTCATTGAAAACCTCTTGGCATCTGATGGTGATTTCTGGATTGGTCTCAGAAGGCATGAAGAGAAGCAAAACAACAGTACAAGCTGCCAGGACCTTTATGCTTGGACTGATGGTAGCACATCAAAATTTAGGAACTGGTATGTGGATGAGCCTTCCTGTGGCAGTGAGATCTGTGTGGTCATGTAGCATCAGCCGTCGGCACCTCCTGGTATCGGGGGTCCCTACATGTTCCAGTGGAATGATGACCGATGCAACATGAAAAATAATTTCATTTGAAAATACTCTGATGAAAAAAGAACAGCACCTTCTCCAAGGCCTGGAGGTGAGGGAATAGAGTCAGCAACACCTGTACTTCCCAAAAAAACACAGAAAGAAGATGCCCAGGAAACATTTAAAGAAAACAAAGGAGCCTTGAATCTTGCCTACATCCTAATCCCTGGCATTCCTCTCCTCCTCTTCCTTGTGGTCATCATAGTAATATATTGGGTTTGGATCTGTAGAAAGAGACAGGAGCAGCTATAATTTAGCAAAAAGGAACAACACACTATCTGGCCTGCTCCTTACCAAGAAAACAACCCAGATCTAGAAGTATACAACATCATAAGAAAACAAAGTGAAGCTGATTTAGCTGAGCCCCGGCCAGACTTGAAGAATATTTCATTCTGGGTGCACTCAGGAGAAGTCACTCCTGATGATGTGTCTTGTGACTATGACGACATGGCTGTGAACCCTTCAGAAAGTGGATCTGTCACTCTGGCCAGTGCAGAGAGTGGATTCGTAGATGACCAATGACATCTACGAATTCTCCCCTGACCAGAGGGGAAGAAGCAAGGAGTCTGGATGGGTGGAAAATGAAATATATGGCTACTAGGATGCATGAGAGAAAGACTGAACTGACAGAGATGGGGAAGACATGAGAAGCAAAATTTTCTGCTTTCTATAAGGAAAGAGGTCTATAGAAATGCTCATATCAGGTCAGTGGTGCTATTGTAACGGGTATTGTTTTTTCTAATTTCCCTCCCACGATGTTTGTTATTTGTGTTGTGGAATGTATCCTGCTATGCTACTGAATTTTTGTACTATTTCTAGTAGTTTCTTGGAGGAGATTTTTCATCTTCCATGTAAACTATCATGTCAGCTGCACATAATGATAGTTTAAATTGCTATTTTCTTATTCTTTTCTTTCTTTCTCTTTTCTAAGGACTTTAGTAAATGATTCCAGAACTATATTAAATAGGAGTGGTTATAGAGGTCATCCTTGTCTTGTACCAGGTATGAGAGTAAAAGATTTGTTTTTTCCTCATTTAGAATCATGTTAGTCATTGTGCTGTCATAGATGGCTTTTATCAGATTGAGGGAGAGGTCTTCTATTCCTGTTTTCTGTAGGACTTTAAGCATGAATGAGTGTTGGAATTTGTCAAAAGACTATTCAGCATCAATTGAGATGATTGTGTGATTGTTGGATTTGGCTCTATTGATATATATTACATTTATATATTTGTTTATTTTGAACCATCCTTGTATCCCCGGAATGAATCTTACCAGGTCATGGTGTATAATCTTCTTGACGATTTACTGCATTCCACTTGCTAGTATTTTGTTATGTTTTTTACATGTTGGCTCATGAGAGTAATTGGCCTGTAGTTCTCTTTTATACTTGCACCTTTCCTGGTACTGGTATCAATATACTACTTGTCTACAGAAATTATGTTGGTAAGAATGTTTCCTTTTCAATTTTATTGAAGATGTTAAGGAGTCCTGGGGTTATATCTTCTGTAGCTCTCCCATAAAATTAATCTGTGAATCCATCAGGACCTGCACATTCATTTTTGTTAGTATTTTTTTTTTACCATGTTTTGTATTTCTTTGGGTGTTACTGGGTTATTCAGAGCTCTTATATCTTCTCGATTCACTTTTGGTGTTTTGTCTCTTTCCAGGAATCTGTCCATTTCATCTGTGTCTTCTATTCTGTGAGAGTAAAGATCATTAAAGTAGATATTAATGATCTTCTGAATTTCCCGAGTCTGTGGTAATGTTACCCTTTTAAGTCTGTATTGCTTGTATTGAGTTTTTTCTTTCCTCTTTTTGATGAGGTTATCTAGACCATTATCAATTTTCTTTCTTTTTTTTTATCTTTTTTATTCCATTTATTTTATTAAAATACAAATGTCAATCAGACAGTTTCAAGACACCTTAACCATACAGAGTCGATGAATTAATACATTGCAAACTGTTTTCATAACGTTTTGTACTGTACAAGGTGCATACATGAAATTATATTTACAGGTTTTTTTTATAGCTGAATGATATCAGAGATTCAATAATTATTTACCTAGTGGATGACCATAGCACTAAAAGCCAACATAATATCCTGTCCAACCACCATTAGTGCAGATCTTGCCTCTCATAAAATTATGTAGAAGCACAGCGTTATCAATCCCAACTGTACTGTCTATACACACACATCCTGATTTTTTCTTTCTGCAACCCTTCCTTTGTCTACACCTGTCAAAAGTGGGCACTCCATTGACATTCAACTACCTTAGGTGCTTGAACTCGACACCACAATCCAACACAGTCCAGCATTCTGCAACCATAGGGAGTTATTCAAAGAAATTGTCGACCATATCCATCTACAGCTCAGCTTAATATTATGGGCTCACGATGTATACTTCATTTTTATACATTTATGCTTTTCTGCTGGATGGTTAAGACCTAGGTAGATCCAAACGTATATACCAACACATGTACTTTATGTTTCCTATGTGGTCATTGAAGTCTTCTCAGGGTTTATCTTGTAGTCCTGTACATTATTCTGTAGTTCCTTTGTCTGTGTCATCCATGTGGATGAGTCACGGCCAATGCTTGACCAGATTGCTCTCTGTGAGAGCCTGAGAGAAAGTTTTCTCTTCATGTGACTCTCCCCAGGCAC